>LBNU01006687.1:84383-114154 GCA_014162995.1 Artemisia annua | reverse complement strand
AAAAAAAAAAAAAAAAAAAAAAAAAAAAAAAAAAAAAAAAAACAATGTACCTATGAATCCTAAACAAAAACATATAAAAATCCATGATCATGAAATGAAACATAATACCTTAAACCAATGTAACAATGATCAGCTTTATATTCAAAAACCCAAATTTTGTTAAAATAATTTACGTTACAAATGTTGTGTTTATATACAGACAGATCATGGGACAACAAACAAAAATATTGTGAAACCAGGTAACGAATAAAAAACTGCCACGTGTTGGTTAAATAGCTTGTGACTGTACGATTGGTGGGGTTTATAGTTGTTACTGTGGGGGTGAGAAGTAGAGAATGTTTTGTTGTATGAAAATGTGAATTTATTATACATGGAAAATTGAAATTTTATTCCTTTTTTTGGTAATAGAAATTGATTAATCCTTTTTTCATTTATTACATGAATTTAAGCAGAAAACATTTACTAATTTTTTTTAATGGGCTAGACCAAAACTGATTATATTTCGTACTGACATAAATTTTTATGATTCTTTTTAAAGTTTAAAACTTTATTAAAGATTTGAAAACTTTGTACTACAATATTTTTGTTTGTTAGGTTCATTAAAGGTAACATTAAGTAAGAATTTTGTAATGATATAAAAAAGTCATAAAAACCTGATGTTTCATTTTGGACAGTAAAAGAAATTTATCTTTTGTTTTAGCAACTAATAGAGTACTCCTATTTGTATTTGGAAAAGGGTATTTAGAAGTTCAACTGGGCCATAAATTCTTTTTGGCACTAGTGTTTACTTAGGTGTTTTACATGTGTGTAAGTCGTGTATTAGCTTATCTTTTGCACAAAGTAGTTGTATGAACTATAAACAAAAGACTCATACACATACAGACATACTCTTGTATTCATAGCACTTTAAATATTGATGTCTCTAATGCATTAGTCACCTTGATTAACTCAGTCAAAATGGTGTGTTTGTTATCAATAAACCTCACACACTCCTTGATTAATCATTGTAGAAGGTTAGATCTGCAAACTAACAAAAGTTTAAGGGTTAGAATGTTTGCATATAGAAGTTGGGAAAAAAAAATTAAACGCCGTTGCCGGGGATCGAACCCGGGTCACCCGCGTGACAGGCGGGAATACTTACCACTATACTACAACGACATTTTTGTGTTCTTTTTGAGTTTGTAGGATAGGTAACCAATATTTATAGTTTTAAGTTTTCTGAAACATTAAAAAGCTGCTCTTCTTTAACTAGCAATGATGTCCTTTAGAATTTGTAATTCAGATTAATCATATTTTGACTTAATATGCTTGAAACATATTCTTGAAGATGAACTCGATACATTGCGGCTTTGTTAGTCTCACACAATTTTCTTGTTTTCTTCTTCAAGATTAAAATTCTTGTTTACTTAATATTGTCTCCATGTTGCATACATTCACTATTCGACATCCTCCATAGCTATGGTCATTACTCAAGATCTATACGTAACACGTACTAGATCATTTGCTGCAAATCTTCACATATAATCCAAAGAACACAATGTCAACTGTACAACATTATAGTAGTAGACCAAGGCAAAAGTCATATTTTCATGAATCTTTAAAACATGAGATGTAGTTGAAAGGTGCCCGACATAAATAATGTCACAATGCCACTCTTTCCGTAACAGTAACCAAAATCAAAAGCATAAGTATTTGGGGTGTTTGGATCTTTTTAAAACGGTGGTTGGATATGCGTTAGAAACTGAATATTTAGAAACTGCAACTTTTATTTTGGGTGTTTGGAATTTTGGATTTGCATTGTTGCCGTAGTCAGTTTCTATTGCTGGAAATCACAGATTTTGCTTTGAATGAACAGATTATTCAGTCGTCGAATAATGACAAAAGGAAGGTTTATGATACAATCATTTTCAAAAATTATTCTCACAAAACTAAATGTTTCTCCCATAGTAAACATGTTTCTGCAAATCAAGTGGTAACACATTTAAGGACTCTAAAAATGTGTACGGCGTGCAACAAGTAAACGACCTGCTTATGAACTTATCCATTGACAATTTCACAACAGTTAACAAGCTTTACTCAATTTAACTTTAGGTGTCATACCATAGTATGTATTAGGTCCCAGAAAGATGTTCAAACGTACTTTAAAACAGCAAATTAGTCAACGATTGAAGTGTAAAAGCAGCATTGCCAATGGCAAAACAAATGTTTCCCGCAATTGGGTCAACTTAAATTGTTAACATTCTCATCAGTTGACGACACCACAAGAATACGTTGTTTAGCACAAGCTCACAACTACTATAGATATGCAAACAATTTGAATGCCGGATCCCCTCTTCATGTCAAATGTTCTGACGTTCACGTATCAATGTCAAATAATACTTTTACGGACCAATACAATCAAAACATTTGCAAGTGACTAGAAAAGCTCAATTTATATACCATGATTAGTTCAATGGCATCTACAATTAGATAGCCTAAGTGGCTAAGTGCGGCCGTTATTTCTTCAAATAAGTGGACATTCCCAACATGATATAACACACATGATGTTGGAAATTGTTGTCCTCAAACACAAGTGACATAGGAATTGCCTTAATCGACCTCCTAATCTCCCACGCGTCGTCCATGGTATCTCACATGCTTTCCGATGTCTTCATCAAAAGTGGGAATACCGAAAGCTTGTACAACCAAAATAACAACCGAAAAAAAAAATTTCCATGTCACCTGTGACATGCTAAATCAACGTACAATACAAACCAAATAATTAGGATTAGACAAGAAATCCAAAACATATTTCACAGAGAAATTGGGTTGTACCAAATATAATTTTAAACTCAATAATTTTATTATGTACCAAATATATTATAACTCGGACACCTATTTTACAATATTTTTTTTGGCTGGATCCGAAAGTCTGGTGGACAATAAAATCGCATGGGCCAACCACTAGGACCATATTTGTCTAAAGTTAATTAAACCGACTTTGGGCTATACAAATACTTCCGTGTCCTTGTATCAAATTACCGATCGATTATCAATAACGATATGTTCCAGCCGATTCAGTTAAAAAAAGAAGAAGAAAAACCCAATCAACAAACAATAACCATGGTGAATGAGGTATGTACATCATTAGATGTTGTTCGATTTGAATTTTTTTTTACACACCTATATACAAATAAGCGATACTTGGTTTAGTTTATGTTATAGCTATTTTTGGTTTTATTGCATGCGTTTTGTTTTTATTTTATTGTGATTGGTTAAACTATGATTTCTCTCTCTCTCTCTCTAGGTTACAATGATTTGTATGGACACTTCTGAGTGGATGGATCACCACATATCATATAAATTCTTGGGTCAGATTGATGCTATTAGAGTCTACTGTGAAAAGTACCTTGAGGTAATATTTAATTTAACATTATTTAGGTTTCTTTTTTAATTTGTTGATACATATATCCTTTGTTACAGTCTCATCCGGAGAATTATGTTGGCCTCCTCGCAATGGGTGGTAAGAATCCTGGTTCAATGAGTGATTGCGTCCATTCATATCATACCCGTCTTTTGGTTGAACCTACTAAAGACCTTTCACTGATCATGAGTAAACTTCGTGGTAATTACTAGCGTCTTTAATTACGGCTTTATTAACTATTGTTTAATTTAGTTTGTATATGTATATTTATCAAGTTTTATTTGTTGCCCAGGTTTCGAAAATGTTGGCGGTGAAACACTCTTGGTACCTGCCCTCATGACGGCTTCGTTCCATCTCATTAAAGAACACGAAAACCTTCTTAAAAGGTTGGTTGTGTTTGCTGGAGGGTATGTCTTTTTTCCCCCCCTCATATTAATCAAAGTTTTATTTTATTAGTATGTTCACTTATATATGTATATGTTGTTTCAGTCCTCTTTATGATTTTGGCAATCAGTATACAGAACTTGGAACCAAGTTAAAAGAGAGGGGTGTAGCTGTTGATGTCGTCAACTTCGGTGTCAAGCAGGCTGAATATAAGAAGCATCAACTTCTTGTGTTACTTGCTGCTGTGAATAATAATGACAACACTCGCATGCTTGATCTTTGCGGCAACCAACTAAACGGGTCTTCAATCACCCCTCTTGTTGGACAAGGTGAAACCAGTTTGTATGCAGTTTATTTATTGCAAGGCGAATACCTCCAAAAAGCCAAGAATCAATGCGATAAGGTCCACGGTGACAGCAATGTTGCTATAGGTTATTTTTTCCGAAAACAAATAAGATTTGAGGGTAGGGAAAGATATAGGGTTGGGGATCGTAGAAAACTAAGAGAATGGGATATTGGGAAAGATATACCTCTTGATGATTATGATGATGCGGGAAAGGATAGATATTGGGATCGAGGTGATAGGTATGGCCGAAAAAGAGATTATAGAGTTTGTGATGAGGGAAGAGAAAGATATAGGGTTGGGGATCGTAGAAAACTAAAAAGAGATGATGATGCGGGAAAGGAAAGATATTGGGATCGAGGTGATAGCTTTCATGATCTAAAACCTGACGAAGGTAATGATGATACACGGAATTGGAAACGAAAACGAGATGATAGAGGTCATGATGACGGAAGGGAAAGATATCGAGATCGAGGTGATAGGTATGGCCGAAAAAGAGATTATAAAGGTCATGATGAGGGAAGGGAAAGATACAGGGTTGGGGATGGTAGAATACGAGCGAGGTAGGGATGAAAAAAAGGGCAAATTGTCCGTTGCTGAGATTGTTCATGAGTGAATGCTAGAAAATAACGAGCGGGAATGCCCCCGGGCGTTGCGGCGGGGCTTATTTGTTGGCACCGTTTTTTTAACGGCAAGTAGTATTATTTATACTTTGTCTGATAAAAAATGACAGTGAACCTTACCATTTACAGATAATGGTAGCTCATGTTAAGTTTCATCTCAAATTAACCGAATTTGATCTTTAAAATGAGTAACTAACTACTATTATTTTTCACCTATACATATTCTTCAATTCATATATACAGAATAAGATATGCATCAAGTAACCATGGTTGCCATTTGCAACATGAATATTTCTATTACTGATCTAGTTCTTGAATGTTAAAGCTTGAATGTTAAAGCTGCACACGGTTGTAGTGCTCCTGCAAAAGCGCAAATAATCGTTAAATTTCAAGAACTTAAGATAGAAATGAGAAAATATGCGTTTAGACTTTAGTGATTTCAAACTTCATGACCAATAAAAGCTACAATAATAACTTCATCACTTCACGATAAACTTGTTTAATTGGCCTTTTTTATTAGTAAGCATGTTACCTTTGTAAGTATTTATACAGTCTAAACAACTTATGATGGACACCTGTTTAAACCAAAGGAGTGCTTAAAAGTATATATACTCAAGGAGATGTCATTTAGTGACAAACCGGAACATTTCAATGTATATAGGCGATAGTGAGGCTTTTGTCAAGGTGTTAGAAGGTTATGGTGAATGCACATATCAGTAAACATAGCAAATGGCAAGATATATAGTAAAAATAGTTCATTTTAGAACAGTATTGATATTTTTCCGAATGGAGGAGCAAGCAAAATAGTTCAAAAATAAATGGCATTTTTTTTACCCACTTTTAGAACGAAGAATCAAACAAAATAGTTCTAAATTAATCGTAAATGAGCCAAGTCGGCGTATGATTAATGGCATACGGGTCACATGGGTATTAAGAAAAAGATGCGTAAATGAGTCAACTCGCATAAGATATATTGTGATCGTCTGATCAATATGAAGAAAAATAAACGTAAATGAGTTGGGTCGGCATAAGATTAATGTCACACGGGTTACATAGTTAATAAGAAAAGTAAGCGTAATAAAAAAAGGGTTTGAAACTCGTGTTAAAAAAATGATATTATTATTGAAAAAGTATGGTTTTCATAAGCATAAACCCTAAAATGAGTAATATATCTAAAACTTGTTCTTCTCAGTAATGCACGTATGGGTCAAACCAATGTCTTATGTAAAGATATATTAGGAAATTTAGTCAAAATATGTACATGGTTAATGGTCTGAACTGGAACAACTGTAATGATCTTTCCAGAATTCAGTAAGTGAAATGAAATGAAGACAAAGTGATTTGTTATTGATAGATTGATTAGATACTTTGTAATGAATGTAAATGATGTATTTATACAATTAATAGTGAAATGAAACTGAATTATTATTGGCTTGAAAAATTGTTATGTGTCATTGTGTTGTTCTGATGTTTGACCTCCAAAAAGCCAAGAATCAATGCGATAAGGTCCACGGTGATAGCAATGTTGCTATAGGTTATTTTTTCCGAAAACAAATAAGAGTTGAGGGTAGGGAAAGATATAGGGTTGGGGATCGTAGAAAACTAAGAGATTGGGATATTGGGAAAGATATACCTCTTGATCGATAATGATGCGGGAAAGGAAATATATTGGGATCGAGGTGATAAGTATTGCCAAAAGAGGGATTCTAGAGTTCGCGATGAGGGAAGGGAAAGATATAGAGCCAGGGATCGTGGAAAACTAATAAGAGATGATGATGCCGGAAAGGAAAGATATTGTGATCGAGGTGATAGCTTTCATGATCTAAAACCTGCCGGAGGTAATGATGATACATGGAATCGAAAACGAAAATGAGATGATAGAGGACATGATGACGGAAGAGAAAGATATCTGGATATTGAGGTGATAGGTATGGCCGAAAAAGAGATTATAAAAGGGTTGGGTATGACGGAAGGGAGAAATTATAAATCGAAAACCAAACACTTTATCAAAACAAAGATACAGCTTACTACTACTACTACTTTCCATTATTGCTTTTTGCTACCGCGATAACGTACTAAAACTTTTGTATTGATATAAAAGAGTCATAAAAACTTGATGCTTCATTTTTTGTTAATACAAGAAAATTTATCTTTTGTTTTGGCAACTAATAATAGAGTACTCCTATTTATATATGGAAATGGTTATTTAGAAGTTCATCTAGGCCATACATTCTTTTTGGCACTAGTGTTTACTTAGTTGTTTTATGGGTGTGTAGTGTGTACGGTTGTGTATTGGCTTATCTTTTGCACAAAGTAGCTGTATTGTATGAACTGCGAACAAAAGACTCACACACATACTCTTGCATTCATAGCATTTTAAATATTGATTTCGAATACATTAGTTGCCTTGATTAACTCAGTAAAAATGGTGCATTTGTTGTCAACCACACACTCCTTGTTGTGTTATCAAGATTTTGTAGATGGTAAGAACTGTAAACTAGCAAAACTCGATCTAAGGGCTGAAATGTAAATAAATAATCGCATACGAAAGCTAAAAAAAAGCGCCGTTGCCGGGGATCGAACCCGGGTCACCCGCGTGACAGGCGGGAATACTTACCACTATACTACAACGACATCTTGTGATCTATGTTATTTTGTAGCATTGGTTACTATACTTTTCTTGCCATTAACCAATATAATTATATTTGTTCAAGTTTTCTGAAACATTAAAGACTCAGCTCTTTTTAACTAGCAATGATGTCCATTAGAATTTGTAACTTTCAGATGAGACATGTTTTGACATAATTTGCTTGATACTTATTCTTGAAGATGAAACCTGATACCTTGCGCGTGATTGCGGTTTCTTGGGGTCACACAAATTTCTTGTTCTCTTTTTCAAGATAAGATTTCTTGTTTACGTACTTGATATTGTCCCCAAGTGACCAAGTTGCATACATTCACTCCATACACCAATGGCCATTAAATAAAAAAATGCATCCTCAACTCAAGATATATCTTTTATGTAACACGTACTAGATCATTTGCTGAAAATCATCGGCCTAAATATCTTCACGTTTCCCCTGTTAGAACACTAACAAAAAAGCTAGTAACATATAATCCAAAGAGCACAACGTCAAATGTACTAAATTGTAGTAGTAGATCAAGGCAAAACTCGTATTTTCTTGAATCTTTAAAACATGAGATGTAGTAACAAGGTGATCCATATAAATAATGTCACGACGCCACTCTTTTCTTAACAGTAACCAAAATCAAAAGCATAAGTATTTGGGGTGTTTGAATCTTTTTAAAAGGGTGTTTGGATGTGCATTTAGAAACTGAATCTTTAGTTACTGAAACGTGTATTTGGGATTTTTGCATTTGTATAGGTGCAGCAAACAGTTTCTAATGCTGGAAAACATAGATACAATGGTCGAATTATGACAAAAGGAAGGTTCATAATGCAATCATTCAAACATTAATGCTTTCTACCATAACAAACATGTTTGCGCAAATCAAGTGGTAACACATTTATGGACTCTCAAATCTGTAGGGACTGCTTACAGATAAAGAACCTACTTAACCATTCACAACATTTAACAAGCTTTACTCAACTTAACTTAAGGTGTCATACCATAATGTGTATTAGGTCCCGGAAAGATGTTCAAACGCACTTTAAAATAACAAATTAGCCAACAATTGAAGTGTAAAAGCAGCATTGCCAATGGCAAAACAAACGTTTCCCGCAACTGGGCTAATTTTGTTAACATTCTCATCAGTTGACGACACCACAAGAATACGTTGTTTAGCACAAGCTAAATAATCCTTCTTCATGTTCTGATATTCATGTGTTGATGTTAAATAATCCTTTTACGGGAATAATACAATTCAAACATATGCAAGTAGCTAGAAAATTTCTATATTAACTCGGACACCTATTTATTTATTTATTTATTTATTTATTTTTATTTTTTTTGCTGGATCCGAAAGTCTGGTGGACAATAAAATCACATGGGCCAATATTTAGGAAAAAGAAAATAGACCGACTTCCATTGAGTAAATATTAACATGTTCCAGCCGATTCAGTTAAAAGAAAAGAAGAAGAATTGAAAACCTAATCAACAAACAATAACCATGGCGAATGAGGTATGTACATCATTAGATATATTTGGTTATAATGATGTTTATGTTTTAATCCCTCTTATAAAGTTTTTTTTTTTTTTTTTTTTTTTTTTTTTTTTTTTTTTTTTTTNGGAGAATTATGTTGGCGTCCTGGCAATGGGTGATGAGAATCCTCCTGACATGAGTATTTGCGTCCATTCGTATCATACCCGTCTTTTGGTTGAACCTACTAAAGACCTTTCACTGATCATGAGTAGACTTCGTGGTAATTATTAGCTTCTTTAATTACGGCTTTATTAACTATTGTTTAATTTAGTTTGTATATGTATATTTATCAAGTTTTATTTGTTGCCCAGATTTCAAAAATATTGGCGGTGATACACTCTTGGTACCTGCCCTCATGACGGCTTCGTTCCATCTCATTAAAGAACACGAAAACCTTCTTAAAAGGCTGGTTGTGTTTGCTGGAGGGTATGTTTTTTTTTCCCTTCATATTAATCAAAGTTTTATTTTATTACTATATTCACTTATATATGTATATGTTGTATCGATCAGTCCTCTTTGTGATATTGACAATCAGTATACAAAACTTGGAACCAAGTTAAAAGAGAGTGGTGTAGCTATTGATGTCGTCAACTTCGGTGTCCAGCAGGCTGGATATAAGAAGCATCAACTTCTTGTGTTACTTGCTGCTGTGAATAATAATGACAACACTCGCATGCTTGATCTTTGCGGCAACCAACTAAACGGGTCTTCAATCATCCCTCTTGTTGGACAAGGTGAAACCAGTTTGTATGCAGTTTATTTATTGCAAGGCGAATACCTCCAAAAAGCCAATAATCAATGCGATAAGGTCCACGGTGATAGCAATGTTGCTATAGGTTAATTTTTCCGAAAACAAACAAGATTTGAGGGTAGGGAAAGATATAGTGTTGGAGATTGTAGAAAACTAAGAGAATGGGATATTGGGAAAGATATACCTATTAATGATGATGATGATGATGATGCGGGAAAGGATAGATATTGGGATCGAGGTGATAGGTATGGCCGAAAAAGAGATTATAGAGTTCGTGATGAGGGAAGGGAAAGATATAGGGTTGGTGATCGTAGAAAACTAAGAGAATGGGATATTGGGAAAGATATACCTCTTGATGATGATGATGCGGGAAAGGATAGATATTGGGATCAAGGTGATAGGTATGGTCGAAAAAGAGATTATAGAGTTCGTGATGAGGGAAGGGAAAGATATAGGGTTGGGGATCATAGAAAACTAAGAGAATGGGATATTGGGAAAGATATACCTCTTGATGATGATGATGCGGGAAAGGATAGATATTGGGATCGAGGTGATAGGTATGGTCGAAAAAGTGATTATAGAGTTCGTGATGAGGGAAGGAAAAGATATAAATTTGGGGGTCGTAGAAAACTAAAAAAAGATGATGATGCGGGAAAGGAAAGATATTGGGATCGAGGTGATAGCTTTCATGATCTAAAACCTGACGGAGGTAATGATGATACTCGGAATCGAAAATGAAAACTAGATGATAGAGGTCATGATGACGGAAGAGAAAGATATCGGGATCGAGGTGATAGGTATGGCCGAAAAAGATATTATAAAGGTTATGATGAGAAAAGGGAAAGATACAGGGTTGGGTATGACGGAAGGGAGTGATTATAAATCGAAAATGTTGAGGCTGATGAGTTTCAGCAAATGATCTAGTACGTGTTACATATAGATCTTGAGTTATGACCATATCTATCAAGGAAGTCGAATTGTGAGGAAGTGAGGATGCATATTAGCCATTGACTTCTGAAGTGAATGTATGCAAAATGGAGACAATATTAAGTAAACAAGAATTTTAATCTTGAAAATGAAAATTTAGATAATGTGTGAGACCAACAAGCCGCAATGTATCGAGTTCATCTTCAACAATATGTTTCAAGCACATTATGTCAAAATATGATTAATCTGAAATTACAAATTCTAAAGGACATCATTGCTAGTTTAAGAGTTCAGCTTTTTAATGTTTTAGAAAACTTGAACATTGGTTAATGGCAAATAACATATCATTACAAAATAAAAAAGAGATCAAGATGTCGTTGTAGTATAGTGGTAAGTATTCCCGCCTGTCACGCGGGTGACCCGGGTTCGATCCCCGGCAACGGCGTATTCTAATTTTTTTAAACTTTCATATTCGATTATTTATTTTTACAACCCTTATAGTTTTGTTAGTTTACAGATCTTACCTTCTATAATGATTAAACAAGGAGTGTGTGAGGTTTGTTGATAACAAATGCACCATTTTGACTGAGTTAATCAAGGTAAATAATGTATTAGACATCAAAACAAAAGATAAATTTTCTTGTATTGGCAAAAAATGAAGCATCAAGTTTTTATGACTTTTTTATATCATTACAAAAGTTTTAGTATGTTACAGCGATAGCAGAAAGCAATAATGTACAAGTTTGTTAATCCAAAGAACACAATGTCAATTGTACAACATTATAGTAGTAGACCAAGGCAAACGTCGCGTTTTCATGAATCTTTAAAACATGAGATGTAGTAACAAGGTAATCAATATAAGTAATGGGGTGTTTAGATTTTTTTTTAAGGGTGTTTGGATTTGCATTCAGAAACTGAACATTCAGTATTTTAGTTACTGCAACTTGTATTTTGGGTGTTTGGATTTGTGTTATTGCAACAAACAGTTTCTAATGCTGAAAAACATAGATTTTGCTTCTAATGAGCACCATTTTCAGTGGTCGAATTATGAAAAAGGAAGGTCATAATTCAATCGTTCAAACATTAGTCTCAAAAAACTTAAATGCTTTCTACCATAATAAACATGTCTTAGCAAATCAAGTGGTAACACATTTAAGGACTCTCACATCTGTAGGGACTACTTACAGATAAAGGACCTAATTAACCATTGACGATTTCACAGCATTTAACAAGCTTTACTCAACTTAAGGTGTCATACCATAATATGTATTAGGTACGTCCCAGAAAGATGTTCAAATAAAACAAATTAGTCAACAATTGAAGTGTAAAAGCACCATTGCCAATGGCAAAACAAACGTTTACCGGAATTGGGTCAATTTTTTTTTAACATTCTCATCAGTTGGTGACACCAAATGGATACGTTGTTTAGCACAAGCTCACAACTAGTATAGTATGCAAACAATTTTAATGCCGGATCCCCCCTTTTATTTATTTTGTTGAAAATGGTGAATAAATATTAGCACATAAACTCTACAACAACTTAAAAAAGATAGCATGGACAGGCCCATCTATCTTGATGATTTACATACTACAAGATTCATTCTGAAATACAAATCAGCAGAAGAAACAATGCAATACAGCAGCAACTCTATCCTCTATGCAATCCCAAGCAGACCATATTCACCATTATTCACCAAGACCATATAACCTCATGACTACATTTCCCAACTAACAAGTTCTATTAGATCATTAAACTGCTTCCTCTTCATTTAGATGACCAATAGAACTCATTGTAGGCATCATCATGTGGGTTATAGCCATTCCATCCTCATCACTGTGAGATACTTCTGAACTAACTACATTTCCTACAATTTGATTAGAAGCCGAGCACATATAGCAGCTAAATCCTCACATATATGAATTGACTCCTAATACAACCTAGGCCTCATTAGACAGATAGATCAAAACAGTGAGAACCATCCATACCTCCATTGGCAATACATAGATTGGACCAAAAGGTTTATCTTTCACACCTCTCCATTCCTATCAACATGAGTTGCCCACCTAGTCTATTTACCCTTCATCAATTGGAAACCTACTTTATGGGACAAATGCAAACTTGTTCAATTAAATCTTTCACATCCAATCAGTACCAACAAGGCCAAGTTTTTGAATATAAAAGATCTAAGCAGAAATAAGTAGCAAAAGTACCTAGGTACAACAAGGCCATCAATTGAAAATAGACTAAAGAATCTCAAGACTGCACTGGTAGTGCAGAATGAGAAAGGTTAAAAACCATACTCTGCAGATTTAACAAGAACTCAACTCTGCAAAGCTGACAGATGATTACTATCAACATGTTACTGAATGAAGTAAACAAGAATCAATCCACACCCCATTTCAATCCCATACTCCTGCTTATCATTCATCACTATGCCTCCTCTTCATGTTCAAATGCTTTGATTTTCACTTGTCAATGTCAAATAATACTTTTACAGACCAGTACAATTCAAAACATTTGCAATTGACTAGAAAAGCTCAATTTCTATACCATGATTAGTTAAATGGCATCTACAATTAGCTAGCCTAAGTACAACTATCATTTCTTCAAACAACTGGACACGGCTAACATGATATCACACATATGATGTTGGAAATTGTTGTCCTCAAGCACAAGTGACATAGGAATTGCCTTAATCGACATCCCAATCTCCTACACGTCTTCCATGGCATCTCACATGCTTTCCGGTGTCTTCATCAAAAGTGGGAATACCGAAAGCTTGTACAACCAAAATATCCACGAAAAAAACATTTCTGAGGACGTTAGTCATGACATGCTAAAGCAACATTACGAACCAAATTAGGATTAGACAAGAAATCAAAACATATTTTACAGAGAAATTGGGTTGTGAGTATTAACGTTCTCATCATCACTTTGACACTGTTGAATCCACGTATGAGCTTAAATTAAGTTTTCCATACTTGTCAAAAAAGTCGACATCAATCTTGCTAGCACAAAAAACCTAAAAATGCCATCATATACAAATCAAGTGTCTTATCTCTCACACAAGGAACATTTTAACCAAGCACAAATGAAATTTGGAAAACAATCCTCCAAGGCTCCAAGAAATAAAATTTTTGGAAAACAACCCTCCAAGGCTTCATAATTTTATCAGCGTTTGGTTTGATAAGAGGTTTTCATGGCCTGCAAATTGATGTTGATTTCATTGACGAGTACGAAAAATACATTGACATCCAAACATAAGACTAAGTGAGTAATCTATTATGGATTTCTTTGTTAGAACCTAATTTGGTTATGAAGTACATTCTCCAGCTACCACAAACAAACTCGGAAGCATAGTTTTCGTTAACATCTTGGTTCAACTAAGTATCGTTATTCATATTTTCGACAAGAACACTCAAAAACATATGAAATGCATTGATACATGGAACGATGAGCAAGCGACTAAAATGAAGATACAGGCCATTTTTTATGTCAGGACAACAATTCAAAACGTCATTTGTGTAACATCATGAACACACTTTAGTTAACTCAAGGTCAAAATATGAAGCAAGCTAAGATAAGAAAACATCTTATTAGGAACAAAACATATTTCGCTAGAATAAGAACTAATCTTATATGAGGAGGTTAACAACTGACTAAGTTTTGAAAAAGCTATTATGCTCCTTAAAGGTGGTGGAGTAAGCTCATCAAACTACATATCGGGTTATGAACGTAAAACTGCACGTAACAAAACTCAAATGATTAGATGTTTGTAATCTATCTACAACTCAATGAACATTGATTATAATGTTGAAAATTGATTAAGATCATGGTGTATTTGAAACTCCAGATATTGTAATTTGAATATACTTTAAAATTATACAGTAAACGTGATTATTAACATGTTCGTCTCAAAGCTTTCACATTGAAGTTGAAGTGCAATGAAAATATTTTCTTTTATCTCCTATCAATATGTTTGCTGTAAAAACCGATAGAGTATTGTGAACCACTACAACATTGAACCATACTCGTATCTCCCCAACCTCACTCCAACCATCATTATTATCTGTTTATGTTCATCATGTTATTGTTTGTATTTGTCTAGATATTTTTCGTTTTTGTCAGCTATATATTTGCAATAATGAAGGACTATTTTGCTTCCTAAAATGGGTATCTTTAAACAACTTAAACATATTAAAACGTATCTCCTACAGGCTACAGCAGATCCCGACTCACTGGAATCTATGTAATCGCAAGGTTTATAATGCACTCATTCATAATTGTTCTACAAATACTACATGTTTCTGCAATTCAATTGGTAACACATTAACGGCTTGTTTACTTTCCACTTAATGAGGAAAAAATGTGGGCCCAAACCCTTCCCTTAATTGGGAGACCCACCAAAGCTAAGGCTGGACGCAATAACCGACACGACCGAATCGGTCGGCCAAAGAAAAGTCGGTCTCCTTATTGTGGGGATTGGGTCGCCAGGGATAGAGCAGCGATTGATTTTGGAACTTGGTCGAGGTAGCGACCGAGTATTTATATGTTTTGTGTGTGTGTTATTTAATAAAAAAGAATATTTGTGGGGTATGTTTTTCGTAGTGTAGGTCGCCCTTATTGTGGCACTGAATCGCCTGCAGGTCGCTGGAGAGAGAAAGCTGACGTGGCAGGAAAAAAAGAGGGTCGCGACCCGCCTTATTGTGTCCAGCCTATAGTCTCACAATTAAGAGGCTAATTAAGTGATTTACTTCAAACCACTTAATTTGGTAAACACACCTACTCTTAAAACCTTTAGCGAGTTCTAACAGATAAAAACGTCCTACAAACCCATTGACGATAGAACATTAGAACCGTTTACAACATTCAACAAGCTTTTCTCAACTTACCTTAAGAAGGTGTCAAACAATAATATATATTAAGTCCGTGAAAGATGATCAAACAAAAGAACTTTAAAACCACAAATGAGAAATGCTCAATTACCAAATGTGACAGCATAGAAAAGGTGAACATATAACTTAGCCAACAATTGAAGTGTAAATGTAGTCTTGCAAATGACATAACAAATGTTTCCCCCAACTGGGTCGATTTTGTTAACATTGTTATCAGTTAACGAGACCACATGAATACCTTATTTAGCACAAGCTCACAACCACTATAGATAGGCAATCGATTTGCATGCCAGATCCCCCCCTCTTAATATTCACGTGTTCATGTGTCGATGCCAAATAAGACTTTTACGTAAGACTAATACAATTCAAAAAACATACGCAAGTGGCTAGAAAATCTTATTTTCCATACCATGATTCGTTCAATAGCATCCACAATCAGCTAGCCAACAAGTTGACATGCCCAAGATGGTAATACCACACTATGATGTTGAAAATTGTTGTCCACAAGAACAACTGACATAGGAATTGCCTCAATCGCCATCTCAATCTCCTAGCTACTTGTCGTCCATACATAGTACCTCACATGCTTCCCAGTGTCTTCATCAAAAGTTGAAATACCGAAAGCTTGTACAACCAAAATATCAACGAATAAAATATTCCCGAGACGTTAATGACCACCTAAACTATGTTAGCAGCCACATTAGGATTAGACAACGAAACCTACAGTTTTTTCATAAAGAAATTGGTATCTAGATATCAACGTTTTAATCATCCCTTTGACACTCTTGATTTCATACTCGAGCTTCAAATAAGTTTCCCATACTTGTAAGAAAATCGACATTAATCTTGCTAGCACCAAAAATCCCATCATATACAAGTGTCTAGTCTCACTAGGAAAACTAAAACCAAGCACAAATGAAATTCTGGAATATATAACAAAGGGTAAAAGCTACAAAATACCATCGTACTTTTCAAAATGTACCATGTTGAACCATGTACTTTTTTATTGCTTACTTGACCAACGAACTTTCAAATTTTTATTCGACTTGAACCATATCTTTTCTAATTATCCACGTGTAATTTCTTTTTATATTTTTTAATAAATAAGATATGGTTCAAGTCGAATAAAAATTTGAAAGTTCGTTGGTCAAGTAAGCAATAAAAAAGTACATGGTTCAACTTGATACATTTTTGAAAGTACGATGGTATTTTATAACTTTTACCCTATAACAAACTACTAACATACTGAAAATAGTGATTGTGGATTATTTCTCTTAATTTGCAGAGATTTATTCTTCATAATTTTTCAGTGTTTGGTTTGTAAATGCGTTTTCAGTGCTTCATGAGTAAGTCGATTTCATTGACGAGTATGGAAACTACTTCGACACTCAAAAATGAAACATGAAATTCAAACATGTACAAGACAATCACACGATATCCCAAAACTAGATATCACTAGCAAATGTAGCTTAGTTTGGTTAGAAATGTAGCTTCAGTGTCCAATAACTGCTCGGGAACATAGTTTTCGTTGACATCTTGGTTCAGCTAAGTACCGTTATTCGAACTTCTGAGAAAAACAACTAAAAACATATGAAAATGATTGATACATGGGACGATGAGCAAGCGACTAAAATGAAGATTCAGGCCATTTGTTATGTTAGGACTTAGGACAACAATTCATAACCTCATTTGTGTATTAAGATAAAAAAAAATATAGTTTTGTTGAACACTAAGGGTGTCTTTAGTTGAAATAGAACACACCTGTTTTCTAGTACAGTAAAACCTCTATAAATTAATAGTGTTGGGACCGAGATATTTTATTAATTTAGCGAGATATTATTATATCGATAAATTAATAAATTATTAATTTAAAGAGGTTTTACGTATGGCCATTAAATTTTCAAGTCTAACACACCATCTATTTACAATGTATACTCATTAGAGACGAAAAATAAATTTGAAAACAAGTTCCAGTTAACATTTTATGAATTCACATTCGTTATGAAAATAAAATTAACACTTTTGTTGCAATACGAGAAGACACTGCACCAACTCTTTAGATCAATAAAGAGATTCTAAGATAAACTAAATATAGATTTGAAGTTCAACAAAAAAACACTTGACTATAAATTCATTTTTTACTAAACAATCTTAGGATTTTGAAGTGTATCTCTCACACACACACATATATACATATATAATTTTTAGTAATTATTAATTTATAGTTTTGATGGGACTAATATATATACATTGGGGTTTCAAAAAAAATATTATCTTATTATTTTATCGATTGGGGCTCAAATTTGTACTGGTCCCAAGTTGGGACCGGACAAATTATTAATTTTATCGAGGTTATTAATTTACCGAGTATTAATTTATAGAGGCTTTACTGTACAAAATAAGAAAANCATATATACATATATAATTTTTAGTAATTATTAATTTATAGTTTTGATGGGACTAATATATATACATTGGGGTTTCAAAAAAAATATTATCTTATTATTTTATCGATTGGGGCTCAAATTTGTACTGGTCCCAAGTTGGGACCGGACAAATTATTAATTTTATCGAGGTTATTAATTTACCGAGTATTAATTTATAGAGGCTTTACTGTACAAAATAAGAAAAATAGACATTGCGTTCAAATGAAACTTTTTTAAAAAATTCTCTACAAAACACAAAACATGCATTTCCGAACTTAACAAGTGAAACTACTAAACATATTTTTTGTGTTTTCTTCAAAATAGAAACAATGTTATATGAACTTGTATTCTATGTTTTATGAAGAATTTAATCACTAATTTTCCTTACAAAATTAAAGATAGAAAATTAAAGAAAAAATAAATCTCCCACTGAATTTTTTTATTTTTATTTTTAGAACGGCAACTAACTATATCACAATATAAACACCACATACTATCTCGCATGTCAGGACTTGAACCCGCAACCATTTGGTTAGAGGGCTTCTCACACAAAGAATATCATCGGGACGCAAGCCCAACTAAATGTACGTACTTTATAAAACACAAACTGGAAATACAAAATATGTAACCAAATGTGTTCGGCATTGCGGCTGTGTTAGGTAGAAAAGATGAAAAACGAGATTGTGTTGTGGGGTTTGGTTTAAATACAATTGGACGGCATAGATATTTAGATGAAGAAAGTTGTTCACCACTTGTGTGTGTGACTTTATGGTACGTTTGCCTTTGCCTTTTGTTTTTAAGAAAAATAAAAACATATTATATCACAAAAAATATTCTCGCCTGGATTTGAGATTAATGTAGAACTCATATCTTACATGAACAAGTGATTTTTGAAAAGCAAGTGATTTTTGAAATAATTTTTTTTTAATTTTTTTTAAATTATTGTCTATTACAGAAAAGCAAGTGATTTTGAATAAACATTTTTTTTAAAATTATTGTCTATCACAGAAAAGCAAATGATTTTTGAAAGTACAAACACAAATCTTACATGAACAATAAACAACATTCGTTTCCAAAACCGCTGCTTTGTGAGGTACGTGCCATGCTAGTTCATCTCAAAGTGTTCGCGTTGAAGTTGAAAGTTGCAATGAAAATTTTTCTTTATCTTAAGGAACAACTTTTATTTATTTATTTATTTTTTTTTTAAAATAGAGATTCCTTCAAATTGGTATTGGTATGAACATGACCGTTCATGTTCTCTCACAAACAAAAGAAAGATCGGGTCCTGCAGTAGACCTCGCAGTTAATATGACCAGTAATATTCTCAATTTTATTTATTTATTTATTTTTTCCTCCTGCTATACTGATAGAGTAGTGTAAACGACAATAAGTCAATAACATAGAAATTAGAAACATAGTTATATCTCCTCAACCTCACAGCTAGCAATCGCGTGTATCTTTTTATGTTTGTCATGTTTGGTTTGTTTTTGTCTAGATCTTTTTCGTTGTCGTCAACTATACTATACATTTGCAATAATGGAGAAGCAACATGCTTCCTAAAATGGGTCCCGATTAGTTAGTCTGAGAAGGGATTCCAAAAAACAAAAAATAATAATAATAATAATAATAATAATAAAATGAGAAAGGTGAGAAAAAAGTACGTTTAGTTGCCCATTTTAATTGAGGAAGAGAAATATAATACTCCGTAGAAGATATATCTATGTTTATAAATGCATTTAAAATGTGCGATCGTTTTAATTTTATTTTTCACTAGTTATAATACATGTGCACGCACAGGGTTTTTAAATTTCGTTTTGATTATGTATTATTATCGATTAAGAAATGAATCACTTAACATGTTTCAATTAGTTATACTTGGTGGACTAAAAATAAAAAATCATATGTATATATGTTATAATCTACCTATTATTTTAGGAGAATGCTTTTGGATTAAAAATTATATTTTATTATTCAAGCTAAATCACATAATTATACTTGACTTGCATGAGATGTTAGTGAAATATGCTTTTCGCAGTATAGTAACGTAATAACCTGATTAAAAACTACATATTCTTGCTTAATAATTCTCATGTACATACTTTAATTCCTTAATAACGGCCAATTATTACGTTTTTTTTATTTTTATTTTTTATTTATTTTTTTTTATGAAACATCACGTTAATGAATAAAGTTAGGTTATCATCTACGTAGTTTTTCTTTTTCTTTTTTTATTTAAGAGGTGATTGTTATCATATAAGGATTGTGATGCGCNTCTGCCCCCTATGTTCATGTAACATGTTCATAATTGATGTTCACATGGATCCAAACTCTTACTTTTGTGTACCAACTAAAATTTGGACCAGTGTTTAAACTTTAAACTCTTTAATCAACTGTTACATAATGATTTAAGCCATGCCTTTTTAAAGTATGTATAAATTCTTTGGTTATACTCAAATGGACCATTTGATGTGATAACCATGTTAAAATATACGAATTTGTTAATATTTGATGTAGTTAAATATCAATCTTAATGATCTTATTTAGATGGAGTTTGAAGTTGACTCGGGTCTCTAATTTTGAAGGTCCTTAATATGTCTCATAACTTTCTTTATGCATAAATTTTTAACAAATCTAACTAACTACACTTTTTACCAATCAAATATCATCTCTTACCACTACAACTTCTCATTAGTTGAAACATAGTGAATAGTTATTTTGGAATATCTCAAAACAGCAATGAGAACACTTATTATGTTATGGTTATGGACCAACATGGTTGACTTATTTATAAGAAGGAAAAAAATCAAAAACCTTATTTGTCTCCACACTTGTCAAGGAACAAGTCAAAAGAGTCTTTTATTGAGGTCGTTGTAGCTCAAACATACGAATACTTGTTTTAACAACTTGTAGTACAATACCATAACCAATCCATAAAATAATATGGAGATCCAATAAACTTGTTACACTACAAACAAAAAGTAAACTACATTCTAGTTGATAACAAAGCTATTACCATTACATTTTAGTCACTAAAGACACAAATGGGAAACAAAAAATCAAGTCAAGTGCTAACCACTATATACATTTCCCTGTTTCGAATAACCTAACTTTGAATACTTTGTTACACACCGTTTAACGCGGGTTGAGTTGACCTGAAACACGAAAAAACCGAAGATTTTTCGCGAAAAATCTTCGGTTTAATCAAGAAACCGAAATAAGACTAACACCATTTTTCATCATGTTCTTGAACTCATTAAAATTGATCATACCATCACCATCAATATCAACTTTGCTAATCATCTTCTTACAATCTTCCAACTTTTTTCCTTCTTTGAAACCCAATGAGTCCAAAACCAACCCTAATTCTTCAACACTTATAAGTCCATTTTTATCACCATCAAATACATCAAAAGCATCTTTTAAATCACTATCTTCATGATCATCATCACCAACTTTAGTCCCTTGCATGTCCTCTTTACTCATCATGGACTCAAAAAGCTCACAAAACTCATCAAAATCTATCAATCCATCACCATTAACATCAACCCTTTGAACCATTTCTAGCACATCTTTCTCACTAGTTGATATGCCTATATTCTTGAGTGAGTCACTTAATTCTTGTTTTGTGATGAACCCATCTTTGTTCTTGTCAAAGGTGGCAAAAACACTCTTTAGCTCGGCTTTTCGCTCACTTGAGTTGCTCATCACCACCTTGTTCGTATTCATGCAATTTTCTTCAATGGTTTGAGCCTTGGTTGAATCTTGCTTAGACAAACTTACAAATTTTTTTGTTGGTATTCTTAAAAGAGTTGAAACAAGGCCAATAATGAAAAGAAGAACAAGAAAAAGAGTGGTTAATATAGCCATTTTTTTGGAGCTAGGAAGAAGAAGGTTCAAAGAAAAAGAGTTGTGTATGTGTGTTTGTGAGTGTTTTTTGATGATTATGAATACAAAAAGGTGAGTTTTCACGCGTTATTTGGTGTCTTTTTCATTGTTTATTAAATTTTTGGTGTTGGAATAATAATAAATTCGGTTGTGATGAGTAATGACTTGTGAGTAGTACCCACAAAACGCGTAAACTGAAATAACTGGAAAGTGATTTTTAAGCTAATATATGAGGACTTTATTTTTTTTGTTTCAAAGTATATTATGCGAACACAAAAAATCTATTACTAAATTGATGTTAAAATTAGGATGACCGACTAATTTATAAGGTTTGAACTAATCGTCATACATAATCAAAAAGGATAAAACCTACTTTTTAAAGAGGTTGTCGTGTGCACTTCAAAGTTGTTTGCACTTGACATGAATTAAACTTGAGACATGTCACATTTTAGCAATAAATTAAAGTCACAAGCCTTTTCCACTATGTCACTCCTTAATGGTTGACTATAAGAGTAGAACATACGCAGGCCTTCTGACATAGTGATATGTGAGTGTGTATTCATCAATCGACAGATTGTGAATTCAAGTCTCGCTAAAAGCATTTGTTAGAACAATGATATAAGTGTTCGACATGCTGCTTTTATGGAAAGTAAAAGAACATAACTAAACATATCATGTGAATCGTGTCAGCCACAAGCCGTCTACATAGGGATGAGCTCGGGACCAATCCCGTCCCGAACCCGTCCCGAATTGATGCTCCCATTTTTTTTCCGGGCATGAAAGGTGTGTACCGATCCCGTACCGAATGGGATTCCGGTACCGGTATCGGTTCCGGGACACGGTACCGGGAAATCGGTACGTATCTTCCCGTTTTTTGTTAAACTTGAATGATATTTAAAACTTGTATTGTACAAAGAATGTACTATACGAGCCATTTCCATATATATGTGCATGCTTGTTTCAAGAAACTATATCCAAAGAACAAATGAAAATATAAGATGAAACCTTTGATATTGCAATGTGTGATACCAAATGTATATTGTAGGGACTTCAAATTGGCACATAAATGAACACCAGCCCAGCAGTTATGCATGAATTACTACTAAGACATCAACTGTTGAATATGATAGAATCCTTTACTTTAAAAACCAATTGTAATCTCAAGTTCAAAACACATACTTTAGTACCTCAAAAGCATAATATAAATAAAAAAAAGAGAATAGATGGGTTTTTAGATACAATTCCCTAAAGAACATGGACTATTCTAATTCCGGTACCTAATCGGGAGTTCCCGTATAAATCCCATCCCGAACCCAAAAGGTCCCGATTTTTTTTGGGCCTTATTTAGTAGTCCCGGTACCGTACCATATATCGGGACTCGGTACGGTTTCGGTACGGTACCGGTACGGTTCCGGTTCGGTTACGGGAATCGGTTCGATATGCTCATCCCTACGTCTACACAGTCCTGAACACGACCTTCAACTTAATTATTTAGATGGGTTGTTAAACGGGTGTTTGATCGACCCGCTTAACTCGTTTTACACATTATAAGTTTTGAAAAACTTTAAAGGTTGATTAATCAACAACAACAGCAAGTAGATTAATGGATCTGTTTAATCGATTAAGGGTTGATTAGTCGATCTGTTTAATACATTCAAACGACAGAATAATTTAGATTAGACTCCAACAATTTTATTTAACTTTTAAACCCGAATAATTTAAGTTCTTTAACTTTCTTTATAAACAAAGTAATATTCAATGTTTTGTGCTTTTATAACGTGTCAGATTTTGAAGAATGCGTATGGCCATAACTCATAAGCGCGTTATGTTATGATAATAACTTTGTCGTGAGATCCAAAGCTACATCTCATATTTAACTTAATTTCATAGATTTAGAAAGCATCAAGTAGTCTTTTAATAAAGCAATAATGTATTTTTCAAGATTGTTTGGTATACATTCTTTAAAGTGACACTTCCTTCATATAAGATATTAAGATGGTGCAGCTTTGATAATAACTTGGAAATGAAATGAATCATCACTTATTTTGAAGAATTACAGCAAACGCGTAGAGCTGTTAGCATTGTTAGTTATCAACATTTTATAAAACAAAGTTGGTTTAAAGTCTTACTCGAGTGATTAGGGAGGACCTACATGAAAGTCGGGTGTGGCACGAGTCACAACCCATTTTTGCTAATAAATTCCTTTTAGTATAACTTTTAATACAAAATAATCATAAACAAAATTTTCTGCAACACCTTTTTAAAACACAGTGTATATAAGAATATCCCAATCAAAAGTGTAAGTGTGCAAATCAATTTTCTTATTAAAAATCATGAGTCCGTTTTTGCGAGTGATCTGGTTAATGTTTTATCGACTCTTTTGTGTGTGCGTGTATTGGTGTTTGTTTATTTAAGGTTGCGTGTGTATATCTAGAAAAGTGTCTTTCAATATATGTGTGTGTGAGTTTTGTGTTCATTAATGGGGGATATCAAGTTATTATCATATCCTAAATGTACTTTGCAAGAAAACTAGAGATTCTTCGCGTGGACTTGAACTAGAAGACAAATGTAAGCCTCACAAAAATTTATTTTCTAATATTGAGTGTAAAATAAGATGATGGTAAAACCTTTTTTTTTTTTTTTTTTTTTTTTTGAAAGGATGAGACTTTATTCACACAAAGGCTATCAAAATATATGTTGATAAGCAAGTTTTTGATTGTCTTTTTGTTATAAAGTTTTTAATTAATGATTTTATATGCAACTTATAACAATTTATTGGTTAGATTGCCAAAAGGCATCTATAAAAACACTTTCGTTTTATATTTATCAGTTTAAGGTACACATGCATAGATAGTTATAGGGAAAAAGCGATAAACCGAATCGAAGCCAAACAACCAAAAAGCCGAACTAAGAAAATCGCCCCGGTTGACAACCGACGGTGGTGGTTTTGATTTTTATAAAAACCGATATTTGAGGCGAATTTTGGTTTCATATGAAAAATCGAACTGAGAAAAACCGCCCCGCTCCACCTTTATATATATTTAATAAAATTTTATTTATACAAGATATTTGATATTTAATTTCAAATATTTAAGTATACAATATTATCTAAAAAAAAATAATAGTATTGTTTATTATCTAGACACTCAAATTTGATCAGTTTATAGATATTATATATTTGGTTTCAAACAATAGTGTTCTCTGCATGTTTTTGCTGATGAAAACGCAAAGACACGCATTTTATATTTTTAGATTCTTATTTGGTTGTTTCGTAGGTCTAGATTGTTGGATATTATCTGACGTTGATATTTGAGAAAACTTGAAATTGTAAAGTTTATATAAGATGAGAACTTGCTTGTCATCAAGTAAGGAAAAAAAAGTTTCAATGTAAATAACCTTAAACCAAATCGAAAAAACGAAACAAAACAGTTTATAGTTTTCAAAAACCGAAACACACGATTCGGGTTTTGGTTATAAGCCCCACCCCCGCGCCATGCTAACCCCTAGATAGTCAGACTACTCCTAGTAAGGAGCGGGAGAGGGAGTGAGCAACACACCTCATGTGTTTTATTATTTATTATTTAGTTTTGAGTGTGTGTGGGGT
The DNA here is from genome assembly GCA_014162995.1 of Artemisia annua. NCBI lineage: Eukaryota > Viridiplantae > Streptophyta > Magnoliopsida > Asterales > Asteraceae > Artemisia > Artemisia annua. The sequence goes on along the minus strand of LBNU01006687.1, from coordinate 88,748 downwards.
ATTTAATGATGTATATTTGTATAAAAGTAAGTATTTTAATGAAATGTGAGTGAGTGGTGATTATAGGGATGAAAAGTGAGAGTGAGTTGAGGAAAAGAGAAAACTAATACAGTATGACGCTAAGATGAAATATGAAGTAGTGTGGGTGTTAAGAGTAGTCTTACATGCACATTGGACTACATGTTTAAAAGATTAATCAACATATATATAAAACAAGACTAGTATCATATTCCAAATGTTTTGGGAAAGAAAAAGAGAAAGGAAGACCTTGTGCGGACTTGAATTAGAAGACAAGTTGATGATTAAAAAAGCCTTATTAATTATAGTATTAATTTATTAACACAATGACTTCATAATATAAAATCATTGGCAAGTAAAATGGCATATTCCGGTAGCTGGCCTCAAACCTTATAATATAAGCCAACAAACCCAATGATTTGTCAACTATCATTTGTTGCAACTTGCAAATCTTTTCATAAATATAAATTTAGTATATATTTTGTACACTTGTAATCTTATTATCACTATTAGTTAAAATTCTTACGTGTATTTATATTTTATTGTGTGCCTTACATTTTGACTATGAGACGATCCTTTTAATATAATCCATGACGACCCTCTTGTTCAAAACAAAGTAACAAACAAATAGTTTGGTATTGGGTTAAGTTATTTTATTTTGGATCTTTCCGTTATAATAGCAACAAAGTGAAAAATAATTTTTATAAGTATGTGTTAACACTAGAGTGGGTAATGTTTATGTAAATCACCACTTTTAAAATATAAGAAGGTTGTAAAAAATCGTGAATCGGTAATTAGTCGGTCAACGTCTTTGTAGCTTATGATCGGTTTAGGCGAGATTAATCGGTTATAATTGGATTAGCATTTCCGGCAAGTTATGGATACTTCTGACGAGTTTTGGGTATTCTCGACAAGATTTTCTTTAAAAAACAACTTGTAATTGATATAAACATCGACTATAAGTGGCTAAAACAAGTTACAGCGAGTTTTGAATATTTTCTGCAAGACTTGTAGGTTTCCGACAAGCTTGACCACCGTTGACCTTCGTCGACCGTCATTGACTATAGTTCACCGATTTGTTTGACTGATATTTATAAATCGAGAAAGTTGGTAGCCAATTAGCACTCGACAACGATTAATTTGCTTTATAAGCTTTTTTTCAACACTGAAATATAGATATATTACTGACAGGTTTTCAAATTACATTTAGCATGAACAACTTCATGTGACCATGCCGACATTAGAATCTAGGGGAATTGCATATAATATCCATCTAAAGGTGAATAATTTCATATATATCCTTGGTATAAGTTTTTGATGTATATGATACAATGATTTTTATGCATGCAAATAATATATATGCAAATTTGCATCTTTGGAAGGATATATATGCAAATGACCCGAGAATCTAAATAGCGATAAACTCAAATCCTGTGAATTAGTTTTTAAAACTATTATAAACCAGATAAAATAAAGCTAAACATAAATAACGGTCATGTTATTATCATAAACTAGTAACTAGAACTCTAGAAGCTTAGGGCGCGTTTAGTAATGGAAAAATTTTCCTAGTTTTCATTTTTCAGTTTTCTGGAGAATGTGGGAGCTATTCTTTCTCTAGAGAACACTTGAAAACGTGTTTAGATGGAGTTTTCTAAAATGGAAAACCTATGGAGAACTCATAAAGGGAGTTTTCCAAAACTTAGTTATAAACTTGGAAAACAGCTTCTCCAGTTTTTCAAGAAAACTTTTGGAAAAAACTCAATTTGAACGCGTTTTCCATTTTCTTAGGTTTTCTTGAAAAATTTCTCTGGAAAACCTCCTTACTAAACGCAGCCTTAGCTTTTTGGAGTGTATGTTACAAAAGCGCGTTATAATATCAACCGCATCATTATGGGCTTATGGCTAACTTTAATGATAACGTGCTTCCACCACCATATTTGCTTTTCACCCTTTACCCGTTATGTGTGTGAGAAAATAAGTATCTTTAAGTTGCACATATAACACATCAAAAGTCAAAACCATAAAGTTATGAATATAATTTTCTAACTTTCTATTTTATCCTAATTTTTATCCATCACTCCACGCAATGTAAATAGTTAGTTCTACATATAGTATAGAACATCAATAAAGTTAATAGATGAAGATGGCCACGTGAAACATTATTAGACGAATAGGTAAATTCAGTGACAGAGCCAAGATATTTTATCGAGCGGGCAAAAGAAAAGTAAAGAAAAGAAAAAGTACTGAACCTTAACTAGTAACTAACCATAAATTATAGTACTCATTAAAACTAAACTAAGGATGTATTTCTTTTTAGAGTAAATTACACCGTTCGTCCTTCTGGTTTGCATTGACCGCAGCCTTTCGTCCTTTGACCAAAAAAAATGCGCCATTAGTCCCTAAGTGCGAAACGTTATCTGTCGTTCGTCCCTCCCAATAACGGCCCTCACTAACCTTTGTTAAGTCTTCCCATGTGCTACCCACGTGAGGGTATAATGGTCATTTTTTATTTTTCACTTCATCTTCTTCTTTTTCTCCTGTATCTTCTTTATCTCTCATATCTTATCTTATTTCTTTATTAAAATTATCTTTATTAAAATTCACATTCGCTAACGATTATTGATATCAAATTCATATGTTTCTTCAAATTTGGTTTTTTATAGATCCATCAGCTTTGACAAATATTACGGGTGCGTTTAGTTAAGGGAAAACACCCTTATTTTTCACAAAATGTTTTGTGGAAAACAAGGAAAACAGATATCGCGTTCAAATTAGTGTTTTCCAATAAAATTCTTTACAAAACACAAAATTCCTACTTCCAAGTTTAATACACAAAACTAGAAAACATTTTTTTTTTTTGTGTTTTCACCTATTTTCCTTTAAAATACCCAACAATCTGTTTTCGTCTATTTTTATATTTGTTCGTCGGTTTTTATTCGTTTTTATCTGTTTTCGTCTAATTTTTACGTTTTCGTCCAATTTTTTACGTTTTCTTCCGATTTTAACGTTTTCGTCTATTTTTTTACATTTTCGTCCGATGTTTTACGTTTTCGTCAGATTTTTTACGTTTTTGTCCGTTTTTTAACGTTTTCGTCTGTTTTTTTACGTTTTCGTCCGATTTATTACGTTTTCGTCAGATTTTTTCATACGTTTTCGTACGTTTTCTTCAGACTTTTTACGTTTTCGTCAGATTTCTTACGTTTTCGTCAGATTTTTTACGTTTTCGTCCGTTTTTTTAACGTTTTCGTCTGTTTTTTTATGTTTTCGTCCGATTTTTTACGTTTTCGTCATATTTCTTACGTTTTCGTCCGTTTTTTACATTTTCGTCAGATTATTTACCGTTTTAGTAGAATGTTTCTTTTACGTTTTATCTGATTAATTTAATTTTAATCCGTTTTTTAATCGTTTCTTATATTTTTTACGTTTTCGTCCGTTATTTTTACAGTTTTGTCAGATTTATTACGTTTTCGCCTTCTTTTTATTTTTCTCAGTTTTTTACAGTTTTCGTCAGATTTCTTAACGTTTTATGTCCGTTTTTTTACTTTTATTAGATTTTTACTTTTACGTCAGTTTATTACATTTTCGCTGTTTTTTTTACGTTTCGTCTGGTTTTTAGTTCCTTTTCGTCAGATTTCTTAAGTTTATGTCGTGTTTTTTATTTTTCTTTTGTCAGTAATTTATTTACGTTTTCGTCCCTTTTTTTTAATTTTCGTCAGATTTTTTACGTTTTGTCAGATTCCTTACCGTTTTCGTCATTTTTTATGTTTTCGTCGTTTTTTTACGTTTTGTCATGATTTCTTCGTTTTGTTAATTTTTTTAGTTTTCGTCAGATTATTTTACAGTTACGTTCCGTTTTTTTTAAACTTTCGTCAGAGTTTTTCGTTATTAGCACTGTTATATTACGTTTTCGTAGGGATTTTAGGAGGTTTGTTCGGTTTTTTTAGTTTTCTTCCTGAATATTTTAACGTTTATCGTTGTGCGCTTTTTTTTTACGTTTTTGGCAATTTTTTTTATATTATTCGTCCGTTGTAATTATGCGTTTATGCGTCAGAAGAAACCTAAAACACATAAATAAAACCTGGAAAAGTAAAATCAGACGATAAATGAATAAAACTGAAATCGGAAGAAACATAAAAACCGAAAAAAACGTAAAAATCAGGAACGAAATCATAAACAACACAAACATTAAAAAAAAAGACAAAAAGTAAAAAATCGGTACGAAAACGGAAAAAAGCCCACGAAAATGTAAAAAAACAGATGAAAACGTAAACATCTGATGAAATTCTCAAAAAAAAAAAAATACGAAAAAAAGTAAAAAAAAAAAAAAAAAAAACAAAAAAAAAACAA
>LBNU01006687.1:64660-84146 GCA_014162995.1 Artemisia annua | reverse complement strand
ACTGAAAACGTTAAAAAACATGATGAAAACGTTAAGAAATCGAGCGCCGACGTTTAAAAATCTGACTTAAAATCGTAAAAAAATCTGATGAAAACGTAAAAAAAACGGGACGAAAAATAAAATATCGGACGTAAAACGTAAAAATCGGATGAAAACGTATAAAAGAACGACGAAATACGTAACAAATCAGACAGAAAACGTAAAAAACAGACGGAAAACGTTAAAAATCCGAGCGGAACAACAGTAAAATTAGACGAAAAGTAAAAAAACGGACGAAAACGTAAAAGAAAGACGAAAACGTAAAAAAATTAAAAACGTAAAAGTCGGACGAAACGTAAAAAATTGGACGAAAACGTAAAAAATCGGACGCGAAAATCGTATTAGATTTTTTTAGTTATTTTATAATTCAGTTGGTTAGTTTATAATATTTGTTTTTGTGTTTTGAATTTGTTTTTATAATATTACTAAGGTGAATAGAGAATTGAGATAGATTACGACAACACTTAAACATGTTTTCAAGTTTTGCAAAATGGAAAACACAAAACACATGTTTCTCAAATTAAACGTGTTTTCTAAATTTTCCATTGTTTTGTGGAAATAAAACTCCCCTCCCGTTTCCTACAAAACAAGAAATAGAAAATGAAAGAAAATGTTTTCCAACTAAACGCCACCTACATATTTCGTATCCCACCATCAAAAGTATTTTCATTTCCTTTATAGAAATTAGGTCAATCAAATTGGTTATTCTTTCATTTCTTACTAATATCCAAATTGAACAAAAACTCGATCTTTACTACTACGGAGTATCTTTTTGAACAAAAGTCAGGTAAATGGAGTGGGTTACCATTTATATTTTGCATATTGGGTTCAGTGATTCGAACTGGTTATTCTTTTAACCCAAAACCTATTTACTAAAAACCTACCTACAGGGGCGGCTCAACCTTCGCGGAGGCCTAAAGCGAAGCTTTAAACGGGGCCTTTTTATAAAAGTTATTTGCCGAAAGATTGTTTATACGAAATTTACTTTAATTTTCTAGCTTTTTTTATGTGAAATCTTTCATTATTTTTTGAAAATCAATATCGTATAATATATAATTTTCATTCGATAAGTGAGCCAATCAATTTAATCTTTCTTGTGACATTTTTGATCTTAAATAAGTTTTAATTAACTTTAGTTTTGAAAAACTTCTTTCCGCCGAAGCAATTGTCACTGGAACGGTTAACATTATTCTATATGCAATATAGGCGTTAGGGAAAGAATTTAGATTTCTAATATTAGTAAGACTACCAATCGGTGTAGCGTTTTCTAAATGTATAATTTCTCTCAAAACTCTTAGTTCCAAAAATAAATCTATATCATCAATATCCGAACAAGTGTTATGTTTAAAGAACTTTCAAGGTTATGACAACTATCTTTTAGTTTACTATCATCAAGTGATTTTAAATTTTCAATGCTAAATAAAAAACTAAAGATACATTCATATACTCTAAACTGCTCAAATCTACTTTGAAGTGATGAAATAGCATGAGCAACAATGTATAAGAAATAATCGGTTTTAAAAATCTCTTCACCAGTTTTTACAGTTTCATTGTCAACGTTATCATCATATTTTATATTCCTACAAATGGTTCGCTTTTTCCAAATTTTGGTTCTAAATTCATTTCTTTAGCAATTTCTTTGGCGGAAATTAAGGCATCTCTAATTTTTGCTTAATTTTATACAAAGATTGGCCTTTTATATATTCGATAGACTGGGCTCAAATTCCTACAACTTGTAGACATAAATATTATAAAGAAAAGAGGCCCAAATCCTAGACTATTTAACATTTATCGGCTATTTGATGTTTTGGATAATTGAATCTCTAAAGATGACGGTGTAAAAACATGTGAGTGACTATATATACATAATGTTCTTGAAAATAGGGGGCCTTAAAAAATCGGGGGCCTAAAGCGCTTGCTTTACCCTTGAGCCACCCCTGCCTACCTACCACGAGTAATGGTGGTAAATGTAATAATTTCCATTAATTTTTCTTTTTCTCCACAAGAAATGGTAACCCATTCCTGCTGGTGCTATGTATCTTCTCCAACACAATCACAAGAAAACAAATACTACCTATAAACACTTCATTTTTATTTTCATTTTCATCTATCATCTTTCTCAACAACACCATTCTTTCGAGCCACCACCATACCACCCTCACACACGTTACCAGCCCCATTGTGTATCATCAGATCTGCATAATTAATATGTTAGGTGCCCTCTAAATAAAAACCCATAATAGAGATTGGAGGTGGTGATGACTTTGGCATAGTCCGGTGGTGATGTTGTTGGAGTGGTGATGTTCTTTTTGATTGATTTTTGAAGTGGGTTTTGTTGTTTGATAAATTTCTATCCTGGATTTTTTTAGTGGGTTATGTGTTTTTAATGAATTATGAAGTGGGTTTTGTGATTTTTGTTTTGATAATTAGTAGTTGAGAACTTTTTGTTTGTCTGTATATCGTTTGCAGATTTTTCTTTTATGTGTTCTGATTTATTGTTTGATGATAGAATGTTTAAGGTGCCGTTTGGTTTGTTGATGGGTTTAGATTAAAATTTGAATTTGAATGTAAAGTTGTAGATTAGGATTAGGATTTGGATTTAAGTAGGTAAGAGAAAAAATTATATTTAATTAAAAATATTATTTTTAATTATTAGTGGTAGATTAAAATAAAGATTTGTTATCTTTTATATAATAAAAGAATTACATCATTTCGGAGTATTTTTGTAAAACCCTTCTCATTGAAAAAAAAATTAGACTAATAGGAGAGCTTGATTTTGCCACGTAGGCGAAATCAAGCAATATGATTGGTCAATAAAAAGTCAAAATTAAATTGATTTTGGTCAAACTTAATAAATTTGGTGGAGAAATTTGGTTAAGAAAAAAATACATAAAAATATAGGTGTCAAATTTATGAAAACAAAAACTTAAAAAAAGAGGAAGTAATTAATAAAACTTTAGTGGTTGAATTTTAAATAAATTATATGGAGCTAAGTGTAAAATTACAAGTTTCCATGTTTTTTAATAACTTTAGAAAAAACACAAATAACCCCTTACCCTTTATATCCTTTATACTTTATAATATTAACTTTGTTTAAAATTACATGAGTATTTGTATTAGTTTTTAGACTTTCATCAATTAGAATATTTTTTTAAATAAGGACTCATGTTATTCTATTTAAAAGTTTAATTTATGTGTACACGGGTTTGAATATTAAATACGGCTAAATTATTAGTAACGGGAACATAAATATCAAATGGTAGGCACGAGTTACTGTGATATAAAAATAAATATACGCGATTCTACTTATAACAACGACTCATGAAATTGGTATTTAAAATTTATATATGAATATCCATAAAAACTTTTTAAATACTTTACGGAGCATATTTTAACTTCATTAACGCTCATTATATGCTACTAAATTCGCACATTTTGTAAAACATGATATCAATAGTTAAAGTTAAACAATAACATCAACATCAACCTCAGCATGTCTGTCAGTTATAAACGTTATACAAAGCTAATTTACTTATTTTGACAAGTCATATGCTCTATTAGGCTGCACCTTCTATTTTTTATTACTTTAGCGGAAAGTGTATTGTGCGCGTTTTTAAGTCCAAAAGAAATGAAGGAAAAAAAGTGTACGTTTTGTGCCAATATTTTGAGTATTAGCTTATTGATGTTTCTTTCAGGATGTTTTATATACCAGTTGGTCCTTATGCGTTGTTTATTCGAACTTGACACATTAACAGACTGGGAATACAAGTTCATCACCAAGTATGCTAAAGTAGGAATCATAAAAACCCCCGAAAGTACACCTGATGCATCAACTACGGATTTACTTTAAAGGTTACTTAGAACATATATTTGATATAATAATTTGTTTATATGGTATATGTGTTTATTGAATTTTAAAATCGAGTTGTCTCTTGAATTTTCGTATACTTAAACGGCTAACACACATAATCCCAAGTTAACGTTATATAAATGCCTTTGTCTTAGGCACTGATATGTGTTGCATTAACCTTATTCCTAAGTTGCAACAGAAAAATAAATCTCACAAGTATTTGATGAGTTAATTGCTTTTGAATTTGTTGTAATATAGAATAATGATGATCTAGAAAGAGATGTAACTAATATGTCTCATTCACTTGAAAATCTGCTGCGAAAAGAATGAGCCGGTTTACTAAAGTAGGACTTGCTTAAGTTATTGGAGTTTGGGACTGTTATTTTCTACTAATTATACTAAGTGTTAGGTCACCATATTGAAACATAAACAACCATAGAATCATAAACCAAGAATAAGGAAGAAGAAGAGACAAGTGTTTGGAAGGAACTCTTGATATATTTGATATGATGAACTTGAAATTCAAAATGAGAACCAACAAGCCTTAACCAAGGCTTATACATAGTATATATAGGAGAGTCCAAGGGTTTCCATATCCGCGTCAGCTACGCTATACGTCCCGGCTGGGCCTCGTCCCTCGGCAGCGTTACTTGGGTATAGAACGCATAATCCCAAGGGAAAAACGTCCTATCAACCCAGAAGAAGTTCTCCCTCCAATCCCTGAGCGCATCTAATTTCTATGTATAACATTGCAAGCGCCCTGCGCGCTTGGCAAAGGATACCCACCCGTTTGACCACGTTGAGTGGTAATACGCGCGGAAAAGATGGATGGTAGGGTTAATCGCCATCATGCGGCAATTAACCTCAAAGTTTGTTATTTTAGCTGCACCTATGCAGTGCAGCTGAGAGATGTGGAGGCGATAATAGTGCAAAATATCACACAAGAATAGCGACATGGGTACACGTTGGTTGGCGAATTCAAAGAAACGCGTGTATACCCCTACTTTCCCATCGGGGAAATCCGCTATGGATGCAGTTGCCGCCGGAACCACCGGGTGCAACGCTTCAGGGATGAAATAATCCGAGGTGAAGTGACGAAGTTCATCCTCGGATATATCGGATGTAAAGTCGAATAATTGGCGGACCATGATTAGAATACACACGCGCACGCGCTATTACCTTAGTACAGATTTGATTTCTTGAGCGGTGTTTGAAGATTTTAACAATGGTGGAAATGAATTTGTTATTGTGATAATCACAGTAAAAAAAAGGGATACCCTTTATATAGGGTTTCCCATAGTCTTGGATGCTTGACACGTGTAACCCACTAACTTTAAACTTGTGGCTAGGAGATCAAAAGGCAAGATACTTTTTGCACTTTCCCACGATTTCCAAGGCAACATTTTCGGATTTATTCGGATCAGATTCATGGTATATTCTTTTGGCAGGAAACATTTGGAACTTGACCGCCACAAATGCTGGAGTGTCTTTCGGTATGACTGATAGTCTAGCATCCGCGGTTGCACCGTGCGCATACTAGACTAGGGGGACATGATGACGTATAGTCCGCACTCGGGTCACGAACCCGACCAATGGACATTACTAATGCTCAAGCCCATCATACGTGGGCTATTATAATAATGATTTGGGCTCACGAAAGCCCAAACTCAAACCCAAAGTTATTTATGGCTTTGATATAGGATATCTCTTATCTATGGGATATGTTATCAGCAAGAATCACTATTCAGGAGGTCGGGGATGCTCGAAATAAAGGTTAAACATGGTATATTAGATTAAAGAATTGGGGAAGATGTGTGTGTTTTCTAGAGAGAGAAAGAAGGAAAACACACACACTTCTTATTACAAATGAACATCCACCTCTCCTAGTTGCCACTAGGAGAGTATTTATACTACAAGTCACATAAACTATGTCCTAATGATATATATATATATATATATATATATATATATATATATATATATTCATGACGACTGACAGCTAAAGAACGAGATCCTTGATAGGTCATGATCGTGTTCACCCTCCTGTTCCTTGCATTCACAGCCGCCCTGTGTGCCCTCTTAAGGTCGATCCAGAAGTCGACCTGCCTGTTCCAGTTTTCTGAGGTCACATTCTCGGGACAATCGGCTCTTATGACATCCGCAACTGCCGCCCCACCTTTCTTGACCCAATACTCGAGCTTATGATTATGCTTGTTGTCAGAGTACCGTCTGGAGAAATGATCTTCTATCCCACTACGGATATCCTCACCGTGAGGACCATAAAGGTGGTGGTCAAGATCAAAGTAAAAATGCAATTAAATATAAGTAAAATACGTATACATATTTAAATAAATAAACACATTTAAATAAACAATAAACACAATATTAAAAATAATAAAAAAATAAAAAATAAAAAACTGACCCGTAAGTTTTGGTAGATATGTGCCTTGTCTTCGGCATGAATATCTTTCCACGATGGCCAATAATAGGGATAGCCCCCAACTAACTCACCAATGTAGTTACCGAACCAAGCAGCGTTCTTTCCCACATGCCGCATGGTCTTTTGGTCACCGAGCTTGAAAGCAATCTTCTGTGCACCAAAATTCTCCACGGCGTTCTTGAGCTTGTAATTGCCTGTTGCTTTATGAACAGGCCTCTTACCGGTGTTGCCTACAAATTTAAGTGATGATGAAAGGGTAACATACCAAGTTATCACCATCAAATAATCAAGTTTAGGTGTTTTTTATTTTATTTTATTTTTATTTTATTTTTTTTAAATCAAGAAATACTTACGCTGACAACTGCCACCTAGCCCCAGGGAGGCCGGGGTGGATCGCCAGCTCCATCATCGCCATGAGATGAAGCTACCAATGCTGACATTTGTAAAAGTACAACAACAACAACATAAAGTTTAGTGAACAAATTAATATACGCATACACACATTTAAATAAATACACATTCAAATAAATATAAGCAATTAAACACCCGATAACAATTTCATTCAAATAAGTTTTGGTTTACAAATTACAATTTAATATCAATCTCCCCATCACTAGAACAAACATAATCAATGTCAACTAGATCATCATCATCATTTTCGAGGACTTCATTATCATATTCTGCTAAATCATAAAGAACGGACTCTTCATCATCAATAAAATCATCGTCGTCGCCGACAGGAATGACCGGTGGTGGTACATCAACTTCCGTTGATTGACTAGTTATATCCAAGTTCGCATAATTCAAATCATTCAAATTAGCAGACAATGTGAAATGAAATGAGTTGCCGTCGTGTATAACATACTGATTGTCCTCTATTACGACGACATCCCGACCCCCTTTTATGATTCACATCTTGGACGACTCTCCAATGATTGATTGTTCTTTTGGCTGGGTCTTCAAGATAGAAGATCATTTTTACTTGTGTTACGAGAATGAATGGTTCATTTTTAAACAAAGCAGTAGCCGTCATGATTTTTGTTATGTTATTTGTATTGTCACAACGTTTGACGCGACGTCCTTCGTCCTAGTGTCAAACCATTTAACTTGGAACAACACAACCTTGAACGGAGTATACAAAAACTCCATAATTTCTTCAAGCTAGCCATAATACATTCCTCCATTTTCGCTAGGACACGAAATTCCGCTGTTTTGAGTTGAACGACGTATATCGCGGCTATGTACAACAAACTTAACACCGTTGACTACGCAAGAGTTGACCGAGATCGGAGTCAATGATGGTCCAAGAGCCAAAACGATTAACTCGGCAGTACATCTTGGGTCTTTGTTCATGTAAAGTTTACGGATCTATGGAAAAGATAAGAATAGATAGAGATCAATAATAGTCGTTATTTTTTATACAACAATACATACTATAAGTTTACCTTCAGCTCAAACCAGTGAGGAAATTCTCCCACAACTTTATAGACACCAGAAACTTGTTAACTTAGAACCTAGTTAACTCATAACTTGGTTAACTTAGTACCTGGTTAACTGGGAACTTGGTTATACAATTAAATTTGGCGCCAAAAGTTCCTGCCACTTTATGGACACCAGAACCTAGTTAACTCAGAACCTGGTTAACTCAGAACTTGGTTATACAACTAATTTGGCACCAAAAGTTCCCGCCACTTTATGGACACCAAGTTATGTTAAACGGATGAGTCGAGATGATATTGTATGTCAAGTGTTCTTATAATACAATGCATGAGGATGACATCGGGGAATGGTAAGTTAAATGCCTTTCACAAATCAAATACTTTCAAATGCCTTTCACAATAAAATATTAAACAACAACAATAACACATTAAACAACAACAAAAACATTAACACATTAAACAAAAACAACACTACTGCATACGAAGGTTTTCGATGTCATCTAACAGCTCTTGGAGTATTGCAACCGACTGACATGCGTGGTCGTCGGGATTCCTTTCTAATTCAAGTGTTGCCTCCAGCATCCTTACTCTTGTCTCCAGCATCTTATTTTTGTTTCCAGCATGTTTATCTTAAGATCTTTGACATTACAGTTTGAGCACTCTGTTGGTGTTGATCCAGAAGAACCTTGAGATGTTAAAGAAGAGCTTACACCTAACCGGTAATCAAATTCACTCTTCCACATAAAATATCCACATCCAATTTTTTTCTTGGCTATTTCATAATAAGGAAATTATAAGAAATTTCTTTTTAACAACCTAATTATTTGTGTGTGTGTGTATATATATATATATATATATATATATATATATATATATATATATATATATATATATATATATATATATATATATATATACACGTAAATATGAAATGTATGATTGTTCATCTTTAAAAAAAGGACATGCATAATAAGGCATTCCATAGGTATCGGTTTTATGTGATGTTCTTAGCCTTATATCACCTTTTCTACAAGAACACCTAAAAGGATTATTTTGCTGCATCTGAGTATGTGAAATTGGTGTGAAGATAAGAGGTTGTGAGGTTGAGGATAGGAGTTTGTGAGGTTTATTTGAGGATAATAGATTGTGAGGTTTTTTTATAGTAAAAAACGAGAGCGGGAAAGTTTAGCGGGAAATTTTTGAGCCAAAAGATTAGCGGGAAATTTTAGAGGCAAACATGAAAAACCAAAAAGTTAAACTTTGACTTTATATTTGGCGAGGACATGTCCTCGTCAAATCCACAACCAATTGCAACACAAAGTTAAATAACCAGGTAATTCTAATTACGGTCAACTTTTTGGTCATCCAATTGGCGAGGACAGGTCCTCGCCAATCATTTAGCGGGGAAATTTATGCGCCAAGTGAAAACGTAATTGGAACACGTGGTATAATCAAACTTTGAGAAGACTCTTTGACAAGGACATGTTATTGCCAAAGACTATGTACATAAAATTCAACCAAAAGCGAGCGACGGTCAATGTATTTTCGTAGATATCTTGTTGTGTAGTGGGTCTTTGGCGAGGACATCCATGTTCTCCTTTTTCTTGTTGTGGCTCTTATAATCCATTGAAATATCTGTTTCCATTTTCTCTAAGAATCTGGATTCTTGCTTGCGATTCTTTAATTATCAATAAAGTTTTGGCGTTCAAAATTGAAAATTGTTTTTTTTTTCTTTTTTGTAATGTGAAATACTAACTTACTGTTACAAACACTAAATGAGAGAGTAAAGTAATTAAAATTTTAAACTATATCTTGTATGTCGTTATTTAAACTTTTCCAACAATCTATATTCCTATAAGCTGACATCCTTTACTTTTATGAGATGTGTCAGGATGTAACATAGTCACATAACAATTGTTAACATTATTTTGACAAAATTTTATCTTCAGTTCTCTTGGTTTCTGCACCAACTTTGATCAATTCGAAGTTATAGTAGATTGAAAACAGTCTTTGATGATGAAAAGCAATTAACTAGAGCTCCAAAACAGGAGGCACGCGATTTGCAATGTTGCAACATTTTTAAAATCGTCTTTGGTTAGAGAACGGAATTTTGCTACAGCAGATTTGCAACATTTTTAAAACCTCTCCTACCCTTGGCGACTACGAATATCTAACATCCCTAAATTGCTTTTTCTTCCTGAATCGTTCCTCAGTCTTGCTTTTGCAAATCGATCGTAGATTTAAACATCTATTGTCGTGTTTCGTTCTTATTAAGGTTTGTGTTGTGTTTTAGGTTTTAAATGTGTTTAATTATTTTCCCTTTGATCGCTTAAGGTTTTGTTCATGCATATTGATTAATTATTATTGTTGGGGTTACAACCAGCACTAAAAGATCATCAATAACTGTTGTCTGCGGTCGGATCGGGATTAACTATATTAAACTTTAACATTTCTATTAGGGTTTTAACTATGTGAAGAGTTAGGATTTTAGGGTCCTTCATTTTTTTCTTGGCTATTGTACGTGTACTGGTTGCTTTTGATTTGTTTTTGGTTTGAATGATTTGATTATGGAGAAAGGTTTCTTGAGTCCGAAAGGGAGAGGGAGATGTAAAGGTGTTAAGGAAAAAGGATAGTGCTACTGTTGGGAAAAACACATGAATGTTAATGTTCCTGCTATGGAAATTACAAATGGACAAAACATAGATTGTGCTTTTAGTGAAGATGTTGTTCGTGAGGTGGACACGAGCTCTATGGATGCCAAGATCCGTGATATGGAACGAACAATACTTGAAGGCAAACTAATGTTAGTGGGTGATGACGAGGTTCTGTTAAAACCTTTGAATGCCGATCAACCGACTGCTATGGAACCCTTTCCTTGCTTGTCAGATACGTTTGGAACTCCAAATTCTTCCACAAAATAAGCTACTGTTGGTACTAACGAGAGTACATCAATTAAAGGCATGATGATTCTATTAATTGTGATAAATCGAATAATGGGTCGGCGCCCTATGCTGATCGTCTAAATGGTGAACAAATTATGAAAGTTGCTAACTTTCGGACCTTAATTACACCGGTTGGTAATGAGGTTGATGATGTAGTGTCACTTGAGTCTGTTCTATAGTTAAAGGACCGTCTTGAAAACTTTGTTTATGGGTTCTTTCTGGGTAAAAGGGTTACTTTTCTTGTGGTTTAATACTATGTCAAGAATGCGTGGAGCAAATTTTGTCTGATTCATACTATGATGAATTCAAAAGGTATTTTATTTTTCAAATTCAATTCTAAGACTTATATGGAATCAATGCTAGAGAATGGACCATGGATGATATGTATTGTACCATTGATTCTTCGTAAGTGGTCTCCTATGGTGAACGTGTCTAAGGAAGACTTGAAGAGTGCAGTTGTTTGGGTTAAACTTCATGGCGTTCCTCTTACAGCATTCACGGAGGATAGATTGAGTGCTATTGCTACAAATTTTTGTACCCCATTGACGCTAGATACTTATACAGCTTCTATGTGTATGGAATCATGGGGTAGGTCTAGTTTTGTGAGAGCGATGATTGATCTTCATGTTGATGTTGAGTTAAAAGACATTCTTGTTGTGGCAGTGCCTAATATTGATGGTAATGGATATATCATGCATTCTATTCATGTTGAGTATGAGTGGGAGCCGACTAGATGTTTATCCTGTAAGGTGCTTAGTCATTCATTGGATCAATGTACTAAGAAAATTGTATCCGATGTAAATATTAAGACAAAAATGTTAGAGGTCTTTTTGTTGGTCCAAAGTCTCGGTTAGTCTACAGACCTAGGAACACTATTAGAAAAAAATGCCATTAGCAACAATTATTTTAATAATAATATATAAATCGTTGTTAAATTGTGCATTTAGCATCTAATTTTAGCAACGAAAATGTTAACAAAGTCGCAATTTTTTTAGCAACAAAAAAATTAGTTGGTATTTCTATAAATGACCATAAATATTTGTTGCTAATTTAGCAACGACTAAGCAATTTCGTTGCATTCTCAAATTAGCACCGGTCGAATTAGCATCAATTGGTGTTAATTGCTAATTCGACCGGTGCTAATTTTAGAATGCAACAAAATTGCTTAGTTGTTTCTAAATTAGCAACAAATATTTATGGTCATTTGTAAAAATACCAACTAATTTTTTTTTTGCTGAAAAAAATAGCAACTTTGTTAACAATTTCGTTGCTAAAATTAGATGCTAAATACAAAATTTAGCAACAATTTCTATGTTGTTGCTAAAATAATTGTTGCTAATGGCATTTTTTTAGTAGTGGAAGCCGGATAATAAGCAGGCTAAACTAAAAGGTTCAAATTTTAATATGTTGGGGATGGTATTAAATTTGTTTCAAAACCTATAAGAGACGTGGCTAGTTCAAGTGGTACAAAAATTGTGATTTCAAATCCTTTTGATGTTCTAAGTAGGGCTGATGACGTATAGTCCGCACTCTTCGGGGTAGGCTCTGATCGGAATACGATTGGCATTTATCGTATCCGCGTCAGCTACGCTATACGTCCCGGCTGGGCTTCGTCCCTCGGCAGCGTTACTTGGGTATAGAACGCATAATCCCAAGGGAAAAACGTCCTATCAACCCAGAAGAAGTTCTCCCTCCAATCCCTGAGCGCATCTAATTTCTCTGTATAACATTGCAAGCGCCCTGCGCGCTTGGCAAAGGATACCCACCCGTTTGACCACGTTGAGTGGTAAAACGCGCGGAAAAGATGGATGGTAGGGTTAATCGCCATCATGCGGCAATTAACCTCAAAGTTTGTTATTTTAGCTGTACCTATGTAGTGCAGCTGAGAGATGTGGAGGCGATAATAGTGCAAAATATCACAGAAGAATGGCGACATGGGTACACGTTGGTTGGCGAATTCAAAGAAACGCGTGTATACCCCTACTTTCCCATCGGGGAAATCCGCTATGGATGCAGTTGCCGCCGGAACTACCGGGTGCAACGCTTCAGGGATGAAATAATCCGAGGTGAACTGACGAAGTTCATCCTCGGATATATCGGATGTAAAGTCGAATAATTGGCGGACCATGATTAGAATACACACGCGCACGCGCTATTACCTTAGTACAGATTTGATTTCTTGAGTGGTGTTTGAAGATTTTAACAATGATGGAAATGAATTTGTTACTGTGATAATCACAGTAAAAAAAGGGATACCCTTTATATAGGGTTTCCCATAGTCTTGGATGCTTGACACGTGTAACCCACTAACTTTAAACGTGTGGCTAGGAGATCAAAAGGCAAGATACTTTTTGCACTTTCCCACGATTTCCAAGGCAACATTTTCGGATTTATTCGGATCAGATTCATGGTATATTCTTTTGGCAGGAAACATTTGGAACTTGACCGCCACAAATGCTGGAGTGTCTTTCGGTACGACTAATAGTCTAGCATCCGCGGTTGCACCGTGCGCATACTAGACTGGGGGGACATGATGACGTATAGTCCGCACTCGGGTCACGAACCCGACCAATGGACATTACTAATGCTCAAGCCCATCATGCGTGGGCTATTATAATAATGATTTGGGCTCACGAAAGCCCAAACTCAAACCCAAAGTTATTTATGGCTTTGATATAGGATATCTCTTATCTATGGGATAAGGATCAAGAGGCTAGATAATTACGGGATACGCCGAAGAGTGAGGAACACGCAACCTACAAGGATTTCGTGTATATATAAAGGGCATCACGGCTCTCATTGAGGTATCATCTAAGAACCCTAACTCTTCACTAAAACCCTAAAACCGATTACTTACTCTCACGCCGGAGGATAATCGTGGGAAACAATCCCACGATAAGCCTAACGGTGTTTTCTTGCTTTCTTAGTGCGTAGGTCACAACATCAAGGTTCAATTGATACGAGAACAAGAGTCCAAACAAGGAACGCCCAACTTTTGTTTCAACAAGGGCAAAAAAGGATGATGAAGTTATTCCTAGTTCAGTAAACGAGAAAAGGTGGAGATGAGAATGTAGATGAAAATAAAGTTGTTAACTTGGACAATGAGGATAATGAGGATATTAATAGCGAGAATGAAGTGGAAGAGGATGCAAATGATACCGCGAGATTTATGGCTTCGACTTCTAAGGCTACAAAATTTTCAAAAAGTGGAGGTGAAACTGGGATGAAAAGCTTATACGAGCAGTGAAAAGATGGCTATGATGATGCCCCATATGATGATGAAGAGTATGAAGATTTAACGGATGCACAATTAGCTTTCTGTGACGCCTATAATATAAAGGTTCATGGTCATACTAGGTGTAAGTAGTTTATCTTGTAGTTTTTCATAAGATTGGTTTGGTTTGTAACACAAATGGTGCGTTTGTATTTCGCCTTTAATGGGCTGAGATGTGAGATTCACTTACATCGTATGTACTTAACTGTTTTTTGGAGTAATAAAATTTACCGAGTGTTACAATATTTTATCCAAAAAAAAAGTAAAAAAAATAAATAAATAAATTACAGGCTAACAAACATTTTGCAACAAGGTCCAAAGCTAATTGTGAAAATGAGATATATATTCTACTTATGTAAATTTTGGACAAAAATGTGAAAAATAAATATCAGAGAGTCAGAGACAACATGATTTACGCGGTAGCGCACATTCTAATGTCTGTATAAAGTAATAAACATTTGGAATTTGATCGAAGGACCGTCCCAAGATATAGAGAATATCAGAGAAATAAACTATACAACAAGTGTTGCGCATGCAATATATAATAGCTAATCATCATATATATATATGTCATAATCTGGAGCATGTTGTAACATTCAGCCAGCACAATGAAATAGCTGGAGGCTGATTAATTAACTTAAATAAGAACTTCTAGATTTATACATACATAGGTGAACATGAGTAATTTTTGTTTGTGTTTATAAGTTTGTTTTACAATAGTTCATCCACAAGTATTTCGGACAAAAAGAGAAACTAACATAAGACGTGAATGTAGTACTATTTCATCGTATCAAAATCTTGGCCACACCAACATCTATCATCTTGCAAGTTCCTTTAGACCACTATTGAAGAGAGTAGTGAATTCGCTTATTTTGTTTTTAGGAAGAACAATCCCTATCTCAAGCCCACCATCCAAATCCCTACCTCCATTCAAAGTAATTACATCTACCCTACCATGGTTATCGCCCGATATCTTCTCAATCTTTTCAGCTTTTCCCCACCCGAAATCGACCCCATAAAAATCAACTTTTGGTGAACCAATTATCCTAAGATTCAACTCGCTCCAGTCACTTATCCACTTCTCGCCACCTTCAAGAAAATCCCTTACAAGCCTGTCTATTTCTTTGTCGAATGATCTTGTTGCACAAACAAGACCATCTTCACCCAACAATTCACTTTTCAATGCTCCAAATCTCCCAAAAACTATGCAGCATCCAAAGTAGCTAAAGGGTATTTCATACTTTAAACGACTAATCCCAGACGCATTATACCCCATATAGATAGGACCACCCTTTGCATCAAGGGTTTCTTGTACTTTAAGTAAACATATCCATGTATAACAGACTCCAGTCTCGTAAAGTGATAGATTTAGTGGTGGATCCTCCTTTACCTTCTCACATTTCGAGACAATGTGATCTTTGATCATGTTAATGTCAGATGAACTCAAAAAGAAAGTTGTTTGAACTATGTCATGATCGGTTTCATTATACAAATCTTTGGGAGAAGAATTCAGTGTGCTCCGCCATTGTTCCAGTAACGCTGTTTTTAGCGAAGTAGGGTCCAAAATAACACTCCTATCAAACCAAGGAATAGACTTGAACTCAAAGATAGATTCGTTTTTCAACAAAGATTGGTAAAACGACGCCCAACACTTCATGAACGCGTATAGAGTACGTTCATCACAAGCTGCATGCTGCGATGTGACACCAATAGACAGCGCTGAATCACCAAATAACGTAATCTGGATAGCAAAAAGAGGGAGAACACGAATTTCTAATGAAATGGATGATGGTGATGGTAGTTTTGGTACAATTGATGAAAGACTAGTAACGCTTCGTGGCTGGTTACCAGATAGATAACTTATGTCCTTATTTGATTCGGCTACTATAAATTGGACGGAGTCGGCTTTGGTGTAAACAATATGTGGTTCGGCTGGTGGTGGTGGAACTAAAAGGTTTCCAGCTAGAGGATAGAAGTAATGGAGAGCTAGAGATAGTGATTTTTTGAGGGTGGCAATGGTGGATTCAGAATGTTTTATTTTATAGAAGAAAAGGGTTTGATTTGGAGAGTAGAATAACCATGGAATATCGAAGTAAGTTAAGGGAAGTGTGACTTGAGATATATCTGAATGTGGTTCGGGAAATACATGACACTGATCAATAATATCTACATGGAAGGCTGCCTCCATTAATAGGACTGTATCGGTGCTGATTTTGTATAGAGTATATATCTACTATCTAGTACAAATGGGAGATTGAAAGTGGTACTGTTGTTATGTGATTTTTTTTGTATTTATAGCCTCACAGTTGTCATAACTACATAAGTACATTTTTGTTGTTTACAAACGGTAAGTGATACTATCATTTATTCTAGAAAAATGATTTGTATACCTACAATCTAGATCTAAAATTAGACCTAAAGATGTGATTGGTGCATTTGAAAAATTAATTGGTTGGAAATGATGAAAGAGAAAATGTGCATGACACTTGTCAAAAAATAAATGGTGTAGGTCTACTAGTAGGTCTCATTGTTAGGTCTAAATATCACAACTATTAATGTATACCACAAAATTTATTCACATACTAAGTATTAACGAGTTTTTAACCAACGTATTACCCTGGAAAATAGATTTCATGCTTGTCTTTGAATGACTTATTATAGTATTAAACAATTTTCGCTCATCGTTAAAATCTTACAAAGCCACTAGTTATATATTAATAACATGCTGCGCAAATAAACTATTTTAATTAATTACAGTAGTATGTAATCTAGTGGATGAAAAAATACACAATATTATGGTAGATGTATGTGGTTGGTAATTTTGCTATGTGGACGAATAAATCATGTCCTTTTGAATGCTATCTACATGCGAAACAATCAGGTCCTTTTGAATGCTATCTTCATAAAGCATCACAGTATCTAGTCATGTTTGTATATCAAGTACAATAGCATTAATTAAAATCTGTTTTCAACATCAAATGAAAACACAATTCTAGAAAGACTTTAGGGTGTGTTTGGTAGAGTGAATTTCAGAAAATAGAAATGAAGTAGAGAATAGAAATTGAGAGAATAGAAATCAGTAAAAAATTTTGTTCAATTCTAATGTTTGGTAACAACAGAGACTTGACCCGGGAAATGAAAATAAAATTATTTCTTGATTTAATTTTTTTTTCTAAATAACAATTCTAAAAAAATATATTTAAAAAAAATATTTTTTTTTAAATCATATTTTTTTTAAAATTATTTTTTTTTAAATTTATTTTTTATAAAAATTATTTAAACAAATTTATTTTTTCTAAACAACAATTCTAAAAAATATATATTTAAAAAAAATTAAATTATATATTTTTTTTAATTTATTTTTTTAACATTTTTTTAATTTATTTTTTATAAAAATTATTTTAAAAAAATTATTTATAAAATATTTATTTTTTTAAATCCTTTTTTTTATAAAAAATTATGTTTTAAAAAAATATTTTAAAAAAAACTTATTTTGAAAAAAAATGATTTAAAAAAAAACTTGATATTTAAAAAAATTATTTTTTAAAGCTTAATTCTCTCCATTTCCACAACAATAGGGATGGAAATCAAAGTTAACAAAATACAAAGAGGTGAACTCCTTGAGAATTCGAAATTCTCCACCCATTTGATTTCTCAACCTATCAAACATGGGAAATCAGCCCATTTCTATTTCTTTGCCTCTATTTCTCTGTACCAAACACACCCTTAGTTCAAATAGTTTATATGGTTATACCGTTAACTGTCAATTAAAAATAAGACCAATAGTAAATGTTTTTTACCTTTACTTTCCTCAAACGGTCAAAGATCGAGAATAAAAAATGAAAAGAAATAAAATAAAGGCACGAGGTTTAGAGAAATCATTTATAAATTCACAAAGAGATATTCGACTAGCCGACGAATCTGCATTATTCACATATTATAATTTTATAAATAACTATATAATGCCATATCCTGACGAAGCATATGCTAAATCTTTTATATAATAAAAGAATTACATCATTTCGGAATGTTTTTTAAAACCCTTCTCATTGAAAAAAAAAAATTAGACCAATAGGAGAGCTTGATTTTGCCACGTAGGCGAAATCAAGCAATATGATTGGTCAATAGAAAGTCAAAATTAAATTGATTTTGGTCAAACTTAATAAATTTGGTGGAGAAATTTGGTTAAGAAAAAAATACATAAAAATATAGGTGTCAAATTTATGAAAACAAAAACTTAAAAAAAGATGAAGTAATTAATAAAACTTTAGTGGTTGAATTTTAAATAAATTATATGGAGCTAAGTGTAAAATTACAAGTTTCCATATTTTTTAATAACTTTAGAAAAAACCGTTTTTATGAAAAGTTTAACTAATTGGCGAGACTAGTCCCTTGAGTTTATTTCTAATAAACACCCTACACCTTCCTTAATTTCAAAACCCACCCTAAACCCTTTACCCTATATAAACCCCCATATAATACTTCCACTCATTTTATTTATCACAAAAACACACACACTCCTCTCTCTTCTCTCTTCTTTCTCTCTCTACCCACGACCGGCCAACCCTCCACCGCCGGTTGCATATTCCGGCCACCGGAAAATATTCCGGCCAACCCAAAAACCTAACTTTTTATATTTTGTAGATCGGGACGTGCTCGTTCCAAAAGTACAAGCCGATTTAATCAAAACCACCCCGAACACCCCTAACTCATTACCACCGCCGCTCCACCTTACACCACCGCCACCACCGCAAGCCACCACCACCTTACCCATATTTTTCTTGTCCTTTTTGCTCGGTAACCCTCCCCCAAACGCACCCTTTTATACTTTTGTTATTTATTTATTTATTTATTTCGTATTTATTTATTTATTTAATTTAAAAACCCTAAAAATATTAAAAATAATATTTTCGTATTTTTATTTATTAAAAATATTAATTCCGAAAATTTATTTATTTTTATTCCGAAAATAATATAAATTTTTATATATTTTTATTTATATACGAAAATAAATTTTATAAAAATTATTTATTATTTTATTATTATTCCGAAAATAATTAGAAATAAAAACATATTTTATTTATTTATTTCGAAATATTATTTATAAAAATTATTTATTATTTATTTATTTATATATATATCGAATATATATTTATATATATATATATAAGTTGTATTTATTTGGTTATTTAAATTGAGTTGGATTATTTAATGATGTTGGTATATGTTGACTCGTGTGGGCCCCTTTGACCAGCAGTTGACCAGTCAACGCCGGGTTGACCCGGTGTGACTTGGTGACTTTTTGTGATTTTATGGGATATTTGTTGTAGTTATATGATTTGGTACTTGTTTCGGCTAAGGTTTATATAAAATAGAACTGATATATATATAAAACTTGGGATGCATTTGTTTTAGTAAAGGGATTTGGACATTGGACTTGGTTTCCGTATTGTTATATTGTGATGTTATATGTGAGCTTGAATTGGACGTATTGGATTTGCG
>LBNU01006687.1:3389-24881 GCA_014162995.1 Artemisia annua | reverse complement strand
AAAGTACAGCGTAATGCTCGCTCCACTACTTGTACTTAACTGCTATTACTAACCGCTGAACACCCAAACTAACCGCTGTGAAGTAAACCGCTGGAAGTTAACCGCTGAAACAGTACAAAGTACAACGTAATGTTCGCTCCACTACTTGTACTTAACCGCTACCACTAACCGCTAACTACTCAAACTAACCGCTGTGAAGAATACTTTAACGTGGAGCAAACCGCTGGCAAGAAAAAGTTCCAAAACCCATTCGTACACTTCACAAACGTTAGATATAGTCCAACCAACTGATAAACTAGATAAATTTAACCTTTCTAATCCTAGAAGTACAAGAAAGATCACAAGAAACACCACGAACGAGCACCAAAATGAGTAAAAACCACAATAAACTAGTAGAAACCAAAACAAACCATACACCACAAGTTCTATGATCCCTAGGATGTAACCATGGCTCTGATACCAATTGTAGGATACTAGATAAGCTCATAAACACGATCAACCTTGTGGTTTTGGTTCGTTCCAAGTAAGAAAGAAAGAAAGAAATGTAGAGAGAGAAAGTTAGAGAGAGAAAGAGATAAAACCTTGAGAGAAAACCAAAAAAAAGAAAATAGAATTATGAGAGAAGGCTTACCCTCTCCAAGGATGGAGAGGGGTTTATATACATGGGTTTTGCCACTTGGGCGTGCCACTTGGGCTGCGGATCAGGTATACAGTGGGTAAAGACCCGTCCTTCTTCCGCGAACTAATCTAATTCTAAGCTACGTATTACTAACTAATGTAACTACTACGAGCTAAACAATGCTTAATCATATTTGGGGTAACCGAATCTTTCTTATACAAAAATCGTATTCCTAACAACCTCAATCCCTGATGATTTGTGCATCAGGTTTACATTTTCAGTTATTGCTGTCATAGATTCTCATAAATGCATTCCCCCCCCCCCTCAAAAGTTGCAGCGTTAGTGAAAGTTTTTGAAGTTCATGCAGTTATGGTTATGGTTCAAGTAGAAGGAACTCAGTTCCTTTTTACAATGTCTATTAGTTATAGTAATAGACACTGAGACCTTTTAAGGAGAAATTTTCTCCCTAAGGGGTCCTCAGAGAGTGACTTACTGATGCTATGAATAAGCTGTTAGTGAGTCATATTCTCTGGATCACTGAAACTCAGTGAGAAGTTTAGACATTTTATTCATAGTATACATGACAGAAGAGATTAGTTTACATTAACCTCTCCAAGACTAGAATTTACGAGTGTTCTAAACTTAATCAGTAGTAAGTGAGCAATGGCTTCTTCTAACATACTGATTATAACATCAAAGAATTACAATATTTAACATATCTAATTCTATTGATGTTGATGAAGTACAAGTAGACTCTGGAGCTTGACTCTGTTATCTTCGGTTTTGCAACCTTTTGTCTGCAGTCCAGTGTCTTCATACTTCAGTGCTCTAGGGAACCAGCAACCACTCTGGCGAGAGTCTTGAAGACCTTTCAGGTAGTAGGTGAGTACCACCTGTTTTAGTCTTTCTAGTCCCTGATCCTACAACCCTAATAAACCAGATGATCTTGCCTCAGAGGTTGAAATGGATGTTCGGATACGGGACTGTTTTGCTTACTGGCTGGTCTGATAGACGGGTAGAACTACCTAAGTAATTTTTCCGTTGCAGATCAGCCAGAACCCAGCTGGTAACCATGTACTTTGTGCTTCTGGCTGGACAGCAACAAGGATTCTGAAATCAGGCATTTCCATCCTTTGTCGCTTGACGTTGTATAGGAAAGTTTTTTGAGGAGCAGGGATCATGATGACACCTGCTGTATATTCTGTACCTTTTCTAACGACGTATCCTCTTCCAATTTTGTTCCCTTTTGAATAGCCTCTGTGATGCGTGGTTTTGCAACCTTGCAAAAGGTTTTACTTCTCAAGGGATCTTGAGAAGCTTGCAATCCCCACCAGGCAGTGTACCTGACCGATATAGTATAGTGAGTGGCAAGTACCAAGGGATTGATCGTTCTCTAGGGGAATAGTGTCGTTAGGATTGAAAGCTATGTAAACTAGGCCTAAAGGTGAGGGATGATTCTTTTTGAATTTTTATATTTTATGAAAGCAAAGTAAAAAATCTCGGGTATTGGAAGAGTGGGCGGAATTAGTTGCTAGTCAACTAACCTAAATAACTAATAATGCAAATAAAATAAAATAACCAGAAAAGTAAATTGGTGAACTTTTTATGATGAGAAAATGTGTTTACTTAGATTTCACTACTCCCTAGCTATCTTTTATTAATTAATTGGTTTGTTATAATTGTTTGGATGAAGGGTTGTTTTCCTTAATACCAGTCGTGGTGGCGTGTACGTCCTTCCCCGACTCTATAAGCTTATATCTCTTCCTATGACGACACGTTTAGTATCCTATCATGGCCTCCTTAATAGTCACTTATGCATTAAAAACAACCAATGACATCGGTGTACACAATCGAGAAACGTTTCCCAAGACGTTCAAGCACATTACCATATAGGAGATTGGCCAATTTTCTTGAGCCTAACGCGAAATCAATCACCCAATACAATTAAACAAACCAACAATCAATAATTAATAGCTAGGTTTCAATAGATTTAAGCAAACACTAAAAAACCTAAGCTAGCATGTTAAAAGAAAGACAAGCATAAAAGATAATCAAACAACACATAGACATATTGAATGATTAAAAGGTAAACTTATCTTCAATTAAACATGGATGAAAGAAGGGTTTGAAAACCTTACAAAAGCTGTAAAATTCGGCTAGGGTTTGTTGCACAAAAGTTCCACACTAATGAATGAAAAATCCAAAACTATATATAGATTTACAAAGGTGACGGCGTCAGCTTTTGGACCCTGACGCTGTCATCTCGCCGCTATTAGGATTTCTTGTCGTCCACTCCAGCTTCTTGACGCCGTCCCCCTTGGTAGTCATCTGGGCCGTCTCTCTTTATAATAATACGTGATGGCCTACACGATTTATAACGTGACGTCGTCACGTTATATACTTCATATTTTTCTCTGGCGCATCAAGTGTAAATAATCATCATCCTCCTGATTCATCAAGTGACGGCGTCACCTTGTGACTCCTGACGCCGTTAGGTACTGTTTCCAACATGGTTTCTTGACTCTGTCGTTTTCTTCACTTTTAACTCCAAAAATGTCCAAAATGCTCCATTTTCCAGAATTCTAGTCCAAAGTACCTAAAATGACAAAAGGAACGATTTGAGGTAATATTTGATCATAATATCAAGATTTAGGGCTCAAATGACCCCTTAAAAGCGTAACAAATATTTCCTTATCACTCTGATGATCCACCATTTTTTGCACTCACATATGGCTGTTACTGAGATAACCATATAACATCTTTAGATGTTACCACGCTCATGGCTTGCATGAGACTAAGTCCTCATCAAGAATCCACCAGTATTTTGGGGATTGGTGGTGTTGAGGTGGTATGAATAAAAGGATGGTTGATAGGCAGTTTGATCATTTCCTGACACAAAAACAATCAAATGTGAATGTTTTGTTTCAGGATGCACTATAGAACGTTTTTGCAGGGAATTTTGATGGCGGGAATTGTAGACGATGTTGGTTGCATGTTATTAGCCATCATTCAAGAACGGCTAAAAGTTATTAGTAGTCATTCAAGAACAGATCTAGATCATAAGAATGATCCACCCACTCTGATACCACTTGTTGGTCCGGTTTTACTTGTGCAACTCATGAATTAACAAAATATACATAAACACATAGTATTTGGACATAGAAATAATAACGAATTTATGACTCATGATGGGCGGAATTACACGGTTACTCAAGAACCCACTTAGACACGCTAATAACTTAGTTGGCTTTTCAAGGGGATATTGCAGATGACTATCCCCGTGGAGAGACAAATTAAGTAACACGAAGAAGCAAGCTAGGCTTGGGTTCTAAGTGTGTTGAGGATTTCAACACTCTAACTATGTTAAACGAATTCTCACTTCTTACTCTCGTTGAATGCGCACATTCTACTTTGTTGGAACGGGCTTATATAGCGGAGAGATCACTGTTGCTTCACGTGGGAATAGTGATCTTGCCAACTGTTTATGGATAGGCACGCGCCTAGACATCTAGCCTTGATGTCCTTTTTGTTTGCCGGAGTTGAAAGTTCAGAGTTC
Organism: Artemisia annua; assembly: GCA_014162995.1. Taxonomy (NCBI): domain Eukaryota; kingdom Viridiplantae; phylum Streptophyta; class Magnoliopsida; order Asterales; family Asteraceae; genus Artemisia; species Artemisia annua. The sequence goes on along the minus strand of LBNU01006687.1, from coordinate 20,706 downwards.
CCATGAGTTTCTTTTGTGTCTTGGAAAGGAGAAAAGTTTATCTTCCCAAGAGATTTCTTGCTTAAACTCTATAGACTCACCTAACTATCTTGGTCTTTGACCAGAGAGCTGAGAGATCATCAAGGTATACCTGCCCTTTTGAATCTCTTATGCCTGAGCTAGAATTCCTTGTTCATACTGGCTGACAAGCAGTTAGTAAGTCTATAAGATAACTCTTTGACGAGATCTAGGACTTGAACTTCTGATGTTTCAGTGAGTTTTTCTTCTTGTATCACTTCACTATAGATTCCTTATGGCTCTGAATCTTGAACCTTATGATGAAGTTACGTTGATCACCATACCTTCATGGCTAGTTAGATTATAGTTGGTGAGATGGTTATTAATAATGAGAGAAAGGCCATCAGGGATATAAAAAAATTTGTCAGATCTCAGTGTCCCTGATGTTTGCTCAAGTACCTTACTTACTGAGACTGCATCAGTGAGTGGGCGCCCCTTTAGTTGGTCTTTGCCAACTCTTTGAAGTATGTTGTTTGAGCTTCATCTCTATGTCGTGGAGAGACATTCTCAATGATCATCAGTGAGTTAGATGATCACTGATATTCTATCAGTGAGTTTCTAGCCTATTTTATGTTCAAATCTTTGTCAGAGACATTTGGGTCAAATATTAGCCCAGCACTCCAGCCTTGCAAGGATTAAGGATCGAACCTGATGACGTCAAATTTACCCATGGTTTGGTGGTGTTTTGAAGATGAGCGGATCAATAATAAAACATGGTTTCAAGTCCATTTCATGAACTCGAATTTGAACTAAACGGTGGAATGGACAGTTCACTATTGTATACCCGCCATTATGACATATAGAGGAACAACCCAAGCTTGGCCTACGTGTGATCCTTGCAAAGAAGAATGTGATGGAGGAAGGATAACCGAAATCAATCTAGCCAAACGTAGCGAATGGGCATGTTTTAATTCAAACAAGAGAAATCAAGTAGGCTACCATGGGATATCATTCCAAAATTGGATTAAGGTCAAGTTCGGAGAAAGACAACTAAACAAGCAACTGGAGATGCAATACTGTGACGAATGGGTCAAGGCTAATTTCCTAGTTGAGGATCGGTTTAGCATGACACCATATATAGCTCCTAATGTTAGGGACCACTCACCAGCTTCTTGGAACAAAGAAAAGGGCAAGAGTGCCCTGGCACCTACTTGAAGGGCGTTGCAGTGAGTCTAACTTAAAGACTCGATAATAAACAAAAGTGCTCTTTCGGGAGACAACCCGAATTATCATTTTCCTTTTATTTCCCTTTATTTTTTTGATTTGGTATGTTTTGTATTAATAATTTGCAGGTACTAGAAGAAGCTTTGCGTTGGGGAACTAATTTTTGGATTTTTGCACCAAGCAAAATTCCCAGGACTTTGCTACGGCGTAGCTCCTGCCAGGACTACGCCGTAGCAACTCCCAAGTGTAGTTCTGGAAATTTTTAGCAACTACGGCGTAGCAACCAATTTCAGCTACGCCGTAGCTACCTTCTGAACCTTAAAAGCTTTTTATTTTTTACAAATCATTACTTAAACTTGTATTAGTTTTAAATGAACTTTGTAGGTGTGTTCCCTGTAAACCCTCACGAGACTTCACTCGTCCACTTGGGACACCAAGTGGTTTAAAAGGCTTGTTGCATAAGCTAAATGCAACCGTGATTCCTACGAAAGTGAGTTAGGTTTTACTTTTATTTTTTCTTTTTTAGGTTTTATGCTTTTGGTAGTTGTGTGATTTCAGGGAATTGAAGTTTGCTCATTAGGCGAAGCGAAGGCACGTTTTTCAACATGATCCTTCTATCATTTTCAAGAGCAAATTTCAGGGAAGTTCTCGTTCTAATTCTACTTTTCCTCTTTATATTTATTTTATGTACAAATGGGACTTTGTACAACTCAAGTGGGGGGACGGGAGTAGAATTATTTACTTGAACTTTATATTGCCCAATTTTTTTTGTTTATTTTGAAAAATTATGCCACCTTTAAAACTTTTGACATGTTTTTCCGAACCTAACTAGAATAGACCTTAGCCGAGCACATTAACCCTTAATACTATGGTGAAGTTTAGCCTATTTCAGTTTCCCCTGTTTTACCCCAAATCCACCAAAATTATGAGTGTGCCGGTAGTTTGTAAACTTTAGAACTTGGCTTTTACATCATTTTTAAACCATAGAAGAGTAGTGTATTGAGATTTCTTGATACATTTGAAAGAAACTTTTTAAGAAGGCAATATTTTAGGATTATCACCCAATTAACCTTTATGTGTGTGTTTATTGATTAGTCACATTGACTAATCGAACCCCGTGTTAAACCCTTTGTTTCACTCACCTTTAGTGGAAGATACCGCTAGATACACCCTTTGGAGCCTATCCTTTCGTTTCTTACCCATATTATTGTTTTGATACACCTATACACCTTAGCCTACTGTGTAGTCTTAGTTTATGGTTGGGAAGTTGCCACTTGTTCTAGTTTGAGGTTCAAGTCAAGAGATTCAAGAATCACACCTACGTTGAAGACAAATCATTGAAGATCATGAGAAAACCCACTATTGTACATGTATTGTTCATCCCAAGTGGGGGGATATATTTATTTATTGTATTAGTTATGAAAAAAAATGTGAAATTCCGTATGTAGATATGTTATCTTTGGTGCAACCTTGTATAGCACCGTAGTATGAGCTTTGAAGGAATTATTATCGAAGAGGCTGCTTCTTTTATATTTGAAGAATGAAGTTGTTGCTTCTTAATCACCAACATGAAGACCAAGTGAGGTGCCCATCATGACGTCCTCTAATGGCACTCACCTGTTACATGATCCAATTTTTGCGAAGTTCTAGCCTCATTGAAGTTCTAGCCTCGTTGTTCTAGCCTCATTGAAGTAGGAGGAACGAAGTTCTAGCCTCATTGAAGTCATTTCCAAGGGAGGATTCATACACCAATCATAAGTTTATCAATTCCTTTGTCTTGTATTCGATTCATGTTTATATTTGTATTAATCAAACCTTGTTTTACTGCAAATATGAATATGAGTGGCTAAACACCTCTTGGTGTTAGCCTAGTTATGAAATTGTTATGTTTATGATTTAGTGTTCTACGCATCTATTGTCTATTGTTTGTATAATTTCATGGCGAGTCTTAGGACACTCTAGTTCCCGTAGTGTTGAGCGTTGGTTGTTCCTTAGAGGCTTGTGGAATTAACCCTAGGAAGCAAGCCGATAGGGATGTGACTTGGTGATAGCAATATCACCATACATGTGCGAATTAACCCTAGGACCACCTACGAATGCGATACGCTAAACAGAATTAGAGGGGGTGTAAGATCTGACCATGCCGCATCTCGCTAGACTTGTCCATGTTAGTAGAGGTACTTAATGACTCTTACATCTTCGTAGGTTCACGCCGCCCAATGAACCCTCGGCTTTACAATAGTCGTGGATAGGACAAGGTGTAAGATAGATTTAGGTGATTTAACCCTCTGATCCTAAATGAATATAACCCCCAGACGATATGATAGGATGCACTTATAGAAAACTAATCATAATAATAACAAGAGTAGTAATTAGGTTAGCACTATCTCTCTTTACTGATCTTCTTCCATTTTATTTACTTGCTTTGTTATTTACATTTCTAGTTAATTGATCTTTCAACTTATAAAACCCCCTTTTACATGTGACACTAAACTTAGATAAACTCCACACACTTAGCTCTTGGGACGACCTCGGCTTTACCAACTAGCTATACCATACACGACTGGGTACACTGCCCGTTAGTGCATTAAGTAGACCTTAGGTAAACGATACACTTATAAATATTAAAACCTGGTCGGTAAAACCTGCATCAAGTTTTTGGCGCCGCTGCCGGGGAGCTATTAGGATTTTATTTAAGTTTTTAATTTTGTTTTATTTTATTTTCAGTACTCACGATCTTTTGCAAGTTTCAGGTACCATGGCAGAATTTGATATTGACAACCTCACGCTTGAAGAGTATTTGGCTCTTACACGAGAAGAGCAAGGGCCTGGTTTGGTTAGGCCGGCTATTGGGGATGAAGTTCAGTTCAAAATCAAGAACCAATTCATAAGGGAACTGCGTAAAGACCCATTTTTAGGAAACAAGACGGAAGATGCTCACGAAAACATTGACAATGTTCTTTACATTGTTAGTTTGTTCAAAATTCCGGTAGTATCTCATGATGCGATAATGCTCAGAGTATTCCCGATGACATTAACCGGAGCAGCCAAGAGATGGATTGATAGGTTACCAGCAGGGACGGTGAACACTTGGACTCTTCTGAAGAAACATTTCATCCAATGATATTGCCCTCCTTCAAGGACGGCAAAGCAGCTTGAAGATATTCACAACTTCAAACAAGACGGGGATGAAACATTGTACCAAGTTTGGGATAGGTACAATGATCTTTTGTACAAGTGCCCTACTCATGATCTCAACATACAACAAATGGTTAACATTTTCTACAAAGGGATCAATATCTCCACCCGCCAAATGTTACTCTCAGGAACTGATGAACTCAAATAAGTACATTTTATCATCATCATTTATCCTATTTATTTGACTTGTTTCATTATATTATTTGTTGAAACCTAAGACCTTGATAGATCTTCGAGCCTATATAGATCGTTAGTAATGTTTATGTAATCACAAACACATTAAAAGAAAATCTCTGTTACTTGTAATCTATAGCGGAACTGAAATACAAGAATGACAAACTACTAAGAACACTTTGATCCTCTATGGATCGTTTATTAATAACTAATATTGTTTTCTAAAACCCATACATAATGCATTAGCCGAGGGTTCCTTTTATACTACAAGAAACCCTAAACCTTCTTACAAGAAACTAATAATGATAAAACTATGAAAGATATTCTACATATCTTGTCCTAAAATAAATAAACTCTATCTATTCTATTACATTCCCACGGATGAACTGTATCAGCAGGACCAAGTAGTTAGCAGGATCCAGCATCAGCAGAAACCAGTTGGTCTTCAGCAGGATCCGTCAGCAGGAATCAATAATTCCTAACAATCCTCCCCTAATCTTGAATTTGACATAGTTAAGTTCAAGATTCTGGATAGATCTTTAACCTTCCAGAGCATGACGATTGACAATGAACATCAGCAGCAAAAACATGTTACCAGCATCAACTATATGACTCTATGTCAAAGACAACCAGTAACCTCCATGAAGAACAAGGATCCAGCAGCAACTCCTATTATAGCAGCTACCAGAACCATCAGCAGCATCAGTAACCTCCATGATTTTAGGAGCCTTTACCAAGTAGCTACTCACTCTTAGGCTAGCTAGTCCTTTGGTGGAATCATGACATCACCCTGGTGAACTAAGAACCAGTCCAACACAGAACATGAATCATAGGTGTGTTGAAATACACTAATGATTTTTGGCAAATCATCACAGCCATAAAAGGATTTGACTTGTCTTTACCTGTAGCCGTTTGCTCAGGACTAGCCAATTCTTTGGTTGATTAAATCATCTTGGTGAATTGATTACCAAATATGGTTTTCCACTGCCTTTACCACAAGCCATATACATGTGGGCTAGTCAATTCTTTGGATTTCCAAAGGATAAGATCCATGGTGAATTGATGACCATTTTTCACTCTCAGCAATGAAGCATGGGTGAGTGAAGTACCCTATGGTTTTGAGCAAACCATTACAACTATCAATAGATTTGATGTGTATTTACCACAGCTGTACCCTGTGGACTAGCCAACTCTTTGATGGAACAGTCAACATCATGGTGAGTTGATAACCGTAGAACCAACATATGTACCTGTATACAACAAAGAGTTGCAAAACTACAAAGAAAAGTTAGTTTTTTTTTAAAGAAAAGAAAGAAAGAAAAAAAATAAAATAGTACCAACATCAAGCAGCTCTGTATGTCCGAATTTTAGACTTGATCAACCTAATCACTTGTTCAGCAAAAGTCTTATCATTGCCAATTGGATTAGGAGGAATTGTCAACTTTTGCCTAAGCATCTTTTCCATTAGCTTCCCAGACAAAGGATAATCCATATCCAAAAACATATGGAGAGTGAGACCAGATGTTGTCTGTACCACATGCACATAAGGAAAAGGATAAAACTTCCAACTAGCCACTTTCCATCTATTATTATTCTTCCAAACAGGAAAACCAGCACCAGTTGGAGACTGAGAATCAAAGAGAACCTGAAGATCACCCAATAAATAAAGACCAGCACCTACAGCAGTATGAGTGGAATAGTACTCAGTTACCAAACGATAAAGGGTTTGGAGATCCGATCTATCCACACGGTGCAAAATTTCTTGTAAAAAGGTAAAACTCATAGTGGACTGGTCCATCATTCGGATTGTATTAACCTGACCATCAGTAACCTCCCAGTGGACTTAAACATTGACATAGCCTTCTGGAAATTCCTCAACAGAGCCGTCCTCAATGAAGGAGCTATCCGCAGCTTCCAAGTCAACATTCCCAGAGTAACCTCTCCTTGAAGACATATGTTTCATCCTTCTCCCAGGAGTATAGATGGCAGTCCTAGGAGGAGAAGAAGGCTCATCTATAGCTGATGACGTGGGATTGCGACCACGCAACAGGTTTTACCTCTCGAGGGATCTCAAGAGGATTACAACCCCACCAGGCAGTGTACCTGACCGATGTAGTATAGTGAAGTGGTAAGTACGGGGGATTGATCGCTCAACTCAAAGAATAGTGTTCGTTAGGATTGAAATTTATCTACTAGGTCTAGAGATGAGGGATGATTCTTTTTGTATTTTTTTTATGTTTTTTTGGAAAGCAAGTCAAATCTTGGGTATTGGAAGAGTGGGCGGAATTAGTTGCTAGTCAACTAACCCAAGAGCTACTAATTAAACTAATATGCAAGAAAAGTAAATTAAGGTTCTACAAGAAGAGTGAAGCGTATCTACCTATGATGTATTACTCCTTGCTAGCTATCCAATTCTACTATTGACTGTAAACCTTGTTTTAATTGACGGGTGTATTCCTTTAAACATTCATGGGGTGGCGTACATATCTCCCCAATTCTATGAGCTCTTATCTCCTCCTACAACGATGCGTAAAGCACCCAATCATAGGGATTGTAAACAGTGGCTCATGTATTAAATACTACCTTAATAACCTAGTACGCATTAGTTACATGTTTCTTAAGACGTTCAAGCATGTTACCATATAGGAGTTTAGCCAGTTTTCTTAAGCCTAACATTGATGAAACATTCAATCAAAACAAGAAACAATAGGAAGCAAGAATTATAAACTAAACCAACTAGATCTATTGAAGTTGTCACGCCTTAATTGATGGAGATAGACACACACATCAACAAGCCCTAATTGATGGAGATAGACACAAACATCAACTAGAAATCAATAAGATCTAATTAGTTATACACAAGTTTCACACAATCATAAGTAGACACAAGGTGATTTAGCAAAGCATAATTAATGAAGAGCAATCAACAATAATGATAATTGAAGACATAACATAAGATTGAATCAATAAACAAACCATTAAAAGATGTTTATGGAGTGATTCGGAACCTCTAAGTTGCTGGAAAAACACCTACCCTAACCCTAGAATCGGACTTAGGGTTTGGGGCTTACAAATAATGAAGTTATAATGTTCTATTTATAGGCAACTTTACTGTCGGCAAAGGGTGACGGCGTCAGCCCTAACAAATGACGGCGTCAGCCCGTCGTTTTCACCAAATCGAAGATTTTTTCGTCCTCTTCGCATGGGCTTTTGAACCACCCAAATCCGAGTTCGTATGAAGATTTTATGGCCAAAACAGTAACAGCTACTCCGCGCGCAAGTTGTGATTGTCTTGTTTAACTTGTGATGGTTCCACTTTGGTTTCTTCTCGTGCAAGCCTTCTTTCTGACGTCGTCACTCTATATCATCTGACGCCGTCAGGTTGAATCCTGACGCCGTCACCTTCAAAAGTCTTCTGGGACGTCTCTTGTTAACTTAAGGCCAGACGGCCTACTTCCAAATACACCTGACGTCGTCAGGTGTAACTTCCTCAAAAGTTCTCTGGAGCGTCACGTTAGGAATTTTCCAACTCCATGATCTTCTCGTGACGGCGTCAGCTTTTAAGGCATGACGCCGTCAGGTTGTGTTTCCTGACCTTTTTTCATAGCTTTGTTGGTTTATTTGTTCTTGAGCATAAATACGTCCAAAAAGCTCCAAAATGCTTCATATTTCAGAAATCACGTCCCAAGTACCTAAAATGAGAAAAGAAACGATTTAAGGCAATATTTGATCAAATAAATATGATTTAGGGCTTATATGACCCCTTAAAACGGGTACACTTTTCGTCTCATCAGTAGCCGACTCAGTTGCATTAGCAGCATGAGTAGAAGAAGATGGAATCTCAGCAGTATCCACAATGGATGGAATCTCAGCAGTAGATGCAACAACAGCAGGAATGGATGTGGGCTCTGGAGCAGCATCTATAACTATATGAGAGGAACCATCAGTAGAAATGGGTTCTGCTCATCAGTAGGAAGTGTCTGACCTGCATCAGTAGAATCAGGGTGTGATACTTCAACAGGAATAGATCCTTGAGTGGCTGGTTGTTGAACCTCAGCAGATTCAGAAGGAACAGTATCAGCAGGTTCAGAAGTGGATCCACCAAGTGTATCTGCTGGATGTGTATCAGTAGAATCTGCTACAAGCAGTGAAGCAGCAGGAACATCATGCTCAGCAGAAACAATTGTAGAGGCATCAGCAGTATCAGCAGACTGCAACCTTTTCGCTTCAGGAGCATCCAAAGCATCTCCACGTCTCTTCAACGGTTGATTAGTTCGAATCCCAGACCTTTGAAGGGATGTAAGAATCTTATTATATTCCTCAACTAATTGAGGTTGTTTGAAAGCCCATACTTGCTTCTTGTTCATGCCAGAACCATAGATAGCAGAACTTTGATTCTTGACAAAATACCTCATATAATCCGTCATCTGTGCCTGTGACATAGGCTTTTCTCTCTGTGCTTGTGCCTTTTTCTCTGCCTCAGCCCTCTATCTTTGTTTGCCTAATTCCACCAGCCTCAGCCCTCTATCAAAATCATCACCTAAGATTGTCCGAGCTAGCTGTGGATTAGAAGCAGCTTGTGATGCAAGAGTATCCCAAGTATCAGGAGTAAAATGTTGAGAGAGCTCATCTAATTCTCTTTGTCTCTCAGCAGTCAAAGGAGCTGGTTCTGGAAGACCATGCTTATCCAAGTCCTCTTGGATATTCCTTGCCAACAGCTCAGATTGCCTCAACTCTTCTTGCCTCTTGGCTTCATTAGCCAGTTCTGCAGCTGCCAAATCAGCAGCCACTTGTTCACTTAGCCTTTCTAGCTCAAGTTCCTTCTTTGACTTTTTCCTTGATGGAAGATCTGGTTCAATCATAACAGATTTCCCTTTGTCAATAACAGCAGAAGCAGGAGCAGCAGAATCATCTGGAGGAACAGCAGACTGATCAGCAGCAGTAGACACCTTGATAGTATGTGTCTCAGTAGAATGCCTAACATCTTGGTCAGCAAATTCCAAGTTATCAACATCAGTAGGAATGACTTTGGAAGAATCAGCAGGAAAAGCAGCAGAAGGTTGAACATCACCATCAGTAGAAACCACAAACTCCTGTCCAGCAACAAAAATTGTGGAAACACCCTCTGAATTGACATCAGCAGTAACACCAACATCAGAAGCAATATTCATGGAAACACCTTCATCAGCAGAAGCATGTTGAATCACTGGATCTGCATCTTGAACAGGTTTAGCAAGGGGCTCCTCTGAACTTTTGTTTTGAGATTGCCTTGTCTTCCTCCTGTGAACCATGATAGGTGCCTTAGTAGCATCAGTAGGCTTAGGAAAAGGTGTTTGTTGAGCCACAGATGCTTCTGCTAAAACATGAAAAGAATCCAAGTGCATATCCTCTTGCTCCTCATCCTCTGAAACAATTACAAGCTTCCTTTTCTTTTGCGGAACCAGTTGAGCTTCCAAATGCTGAATTCTATCCTGAAGATTATCAATTTGTCCTCCAAGAGTTTCCTTTGTCTCCTTGAGCGCTCTTTCCAAGTTACCAACTTGCTCCACATACCTGCCAAGTAAATCATATATTTTGGTGAGAGTAACAGGGTCCTCAGCTCCATCAGCAGGAATACCTGCTGATGTGGGAGCCTCATTGGACCTATCAGGAGAAACATGAAAACCATTAGCAGAGTCAGGTTTCTCAACAAAAGCCTCTCCAGTTGGACTAGGAGACCTCTGTATTTGAGAGATAGATGGTTCAGCATGAGACTCAAAGAAAGAAGTACAAGTAGGCTCATTATTTGGTTCCTTAGGAGACTCATCTAAAGGTTGTTCAGACACAAGGGGTGGACTAGGTGTCACATAGTCAAAGGTGTGGCTGGGAGATTTGTAGGCCAAGTCATCAACATCCTGATCAACAAACTGTGTTGTGTCTGTAGGGACATTGAGTTGCTCAGTAGGAGCAACAGGTCATGGGGATGGTGGTGGCAGAGTATCCTCAGTAACAGATGAGTTGCATCACCAGTACTGGATGGACCAGCAGCTGCAGATGAGGATGTCCCTGCCTCAGTAGCAACTGGTGCAGATGCATCAGCAGCAACTGATGCAACCCCATCAGCAGCATTAGGCTGAGGTGGTTGTCCACCATCAGCAGCATCCCCTGCTTCAGCATCATTACCTACAGGCAACATAGCTGGCAAAAGAGGCTAATGTACCCCTGTATACCCACTACCCATACTAGAAAATACTTTAGAAGTTAAAGGGACTATGGGTTGATGTGTCCTATCTTGGGTCTCTATGCCTATTATTACTTGCAAGAACCTAGGGTAAATTAAGAACTTATTTTTTCCAGCAGTAACATTATCAAGCATATTTTGAAAAATATATCTTTAAAAATCAAAAGTAGTACCCTTGGATAAACAGACAATTGCACATGCCAGATGAGTGGAGAATTGATCCCAGCCTCCTGACTTTTGACTTAGACATTGCAACTGGGTATGCATCAAAAATCTTCATTTAGGGCACAACCTTTTTTTGTACCAAGCATTCGTAACTTCTCCTTGATATGCAATAGCTCTTAACCCAGGAAGTATGATGTCCGTGTCAGTATGATAAACACCATGTTCATCCTCCAACTGAAGCTTAGTACGAATCAACGCTTCAGTGACCACATACTCGACCCCATCAATTGTTGCAATCAACTCTGTAGGAGCATCTTCAAGCTCTTTTCTAGCAGTGGCCCAAAATTGGCGAACCAGAGACTCACAAATTCTATTAGGGTGACACGTGAGAGCAAAATGGATTTTAGATCTTTTCAAGAATTCCACCATTGGCTCAAAAACAGCATGATCGTTGGTTTTGCCCTTTCCTAAGTAAGCTGTTTTATTGTGATCTCTTTTAAATTCCAAGGCAGCCATTGAAAACAAAATTAGAGAGCAGATGTTGAATTGAGAGGTGCGTAGGAATGAGTGATGAGTAGTTATGAAGTGGGGTGATTATAAAGATAGAGAGAATCGGTTATTTTGGGCGTGGGATACACACGTTAGGTTATATATAGAAGTTACCCAAATCGTGGTAATGAATTGGCAAAAAATCGTGAATCGAATCTTTGACCAATTTTGACTTTTATGTACCGCCCAAATAATCCCAAATATTAACCTTCAGCAGCAACCAAATGTCAATCAGCAGCAACGAGTGGTCAATCAGCAGAAACCAATTGTAAAAGTATCCGCAGTAACCATACATCAACAGAAACCAAGTGTGAAAGTATCCGCAGTAACCATCATCCGCAGAAACCAATTGTAAAAATATCCGCAGTAACCAATTACCAAAGTTAATTTCTATCCTTTTGGTCAACGCATCATCTAGAAGATATTTTTACTTTCCAACCGTCCCTAATTTAATTGCATTAACTTCCAATTAATCACTCAATCAGGTCTATAAATAAAACCCCAAATCACAATCACCCCAAATCATCCAATCCCTAATTTTTAATAATTAATTATCCACCAAATCCTCTCAATTCATAAAAATCATGAACCCTAATCCGAACTCTGTGGATATCTCATCCGATTCTTCATCAGACATAGAAGATCATCCATGGGGAAATTACTATCCACCAGGGTGCCCAATTAGACCATGGCAAACCAAGGAACAAGCCCATAAGAAGATTCATGATGCACCTGCTCCTTCTCCTTCTTCTTCTTCCTCAGATTCTGATGAAGATTTGTCACACCTTCCTCGCTGGGCATATGATTCAGATGCATCTGATGACACTAAGCGTTTGGAGAAGTTCTTCAAGGAAGACCAAGAAGAAGGACCTTCTCAGCCTCTAACACACCACACTCCACTTTCAGAGTATCTCACCAGTGAGATGGAGAGAGTGGTAGCCGGGATGAGTTAGATTCCGGTTCCCGAATCTTCTGATGATCCAAACTCATGGATTCCATACAAACCACCCGCAAGAGAGCATGTCTCTCCCTTCCTCAGTACTTCAGATGAGGAATCTTCAGAGGAGGAAGATCCATCTTTCAATCCTCCACCCACACCGGAAAGACCTCAGTTTTCTCAACCTCGACCACGAACAAGGAAAACCAATCCCCCTCTTCCAAAGTCAAGGGAAGTAATCATTGGGCTACCCTGTCCCCAGCTATATGAGACCTTCACCAAGAAGAAGGGTAAGAAGAAGGTTGAGGATGTGAAGGGGAAAGGAAAAGGGAAGATGTAGTAGATGTCCTGCTTCACCACTGCCATAAGAACCAGTAAAATCAGAAGCTGCAGTGGGTGATGATGATTAGGTGGTAGAATAGGTTTAGGATGTTTGTTGTTGATTCTAGTTGTGTCAGGGTCTGTAATGTCATTATCTTTTGTAACTTCTGTTGATGATGAATGAATTAAGACATTCCCTGATTTATTTGTTGTTATTTGTTGCAATGACTTGACTCAATTCTACTGATATGATTCAATGTTACTGAGAAGTCTCAATTCCACTGATAAAGCTCAATTCCACTGAGTAGTCTCAATTCCACTGATAATTTTCCCATCAGCAGGATCATCTGCAGAAGCATCCATCAGCAGAATCCTTTGTATCAGCAGAAATTAACTCTGCAAAACAGAGCACACAAACCAAAACTAAAACATAAAATTGTTAGTTTATACAAAAATTAACCTGCAAAACAAAGTCAGTATACAGATTCATAACAAAATACATATTTTACAAATCCTCCCCATAGGCCTATGCCTCCCCTCAAATATAGCATTCAAGGGTTGACCATCTCAATATGGACAACTAATTGATTAAACCTAGGTCCATCAAAAGCCTTTGTTAATAAATCAGCCACATTATCATCTGTATGGATTTTAAGCACCTGAATTAAGTGTTTCTCATTTGCATCCCTAATAAAATGGTGCCTAATTTCAATGTGCTTAGTTCTATTATGATACACTGGATTCTTAACTATGCATATGGTACTTTGGTTATCAATAAAGATTTTTGTGTTCATGAAATTGAACCCATAATCAAGCAATTGATTTTGTATCCAAAGAACCTGGCCACAACAATTAGCAGCAGCTACATACTCTGCTTCAGTAGAGGAGTTAGCCACAATTGTCTGCTTCTTGCACTGCCAAGAAATCAATCTTCTTCCAAGGAATTGACAACCTCCAGTAGTGGACTTTCTATCAAGATTTTCACCAGCATAATCACTGTCACTATAGGCTTCCAACACAAAAGGAGACTCTCTTGGGTACCAAAGGCCAAGTTTAGGTTGGCCTTTTAGATACTTAAAGATTTTCTTCACTGCATTGAGGTGGGAAGTCAATGCTGTGACTTGATGTCTAGAACAAGCACTGACTGCAAATGTAATATCTGGCCTTGAAGCTGTCAAATACATAAGTGAACCAATCATGGACCTGTACAGATGAACATTGACAACAGGATTTGGTTCAATGTTATTCTTAGGTTTGGGATTTTCATAAGGTGTAGTTGCAGTTCTGACATTCTCAATATCAAACTTCTGAAGTATGTCCTTCACATACTTGTCTTTGCTGAGAAAAATACCATCAGGCTTTTGCTGCACTTGTAGACCCAAAAAGAGAGTTAGTTCTCCCATAACACTCACCTGCAATTCACCCTTCATCAAATCCTCAAACTCCCTGCACCAAGCTTCTTTAGTGGAGCCAAAGATGATGTCATCCACATCAACTTGAACAAGAATGATCTCCCTTGAATTCTTCTTGATAAAGAGTGTCTTATCAACAGCACCTCTTCTGTAACCATGCTTCAGTAGAAATGCAGATAGCCGAGCATACCAAGCTCTTGGGGCTTGATGAAGTCCATAGAGAGCTTTTACTACTTTGTACACATGGTTAGGATGCTCTGGGTCTTCAAAACCCTTGGGTTGAGTAACATATACTTCCTCTTCAATCTCTCCATACAGAAAAGCACCCTTCACATCCAATTGGTAGACCAAAAACCCCATATAAGATGCAAAGGCCAAAAATATTCTAATAGCCTCAACCCTTGCCACTAGTGCAAACACTTCATCATAATCAATCCCTTCTTCCTGTCTGAAACCTTGAGCTACTAATCTAGCCTTATTTTTGACCACAATACCCCTGGCATCCCTTTTATTCTTCAAGATCCATTTTGTCCCAATTGCAAACTTCCCATCAGGTAGAGGTACAAGGATCCATACTTCTCGATTCTTAAATTGTTGCATCTCTTCTTGCATAGCTTCTACCCAACTAGCAACTGTAAGTGCCTGTGCTACACTGGTTGGTTCAACTTGGGATAAGAAACAAGCAAAAAGACAATGTTGTTGATCTGTGTGATTGTCTCTTTGTTGACTCATGACATAAGTAACAAATGCATATTCTCCAAACTGTGTTTTCTTGACTGTACTCCTTGTTTGAACTGTTGCATTGGGATCTCCAATTATATTTTCTTGAGGATGTATAGTGTGGATCCTCTTAGTAGGGATGGGATTAACTTTAACATTGGGTGGAAGATTATTCAGTGTGGGGGCAAAATCATCATCATAGGAAGAGGAACTGAAAATGCCATTAGCTTGTTGATGATTACCAAGATCTGTGGGAGATGAAAATCGACCAAATGGGTCTGCAAAAATTTGGGATGGACTAGTAGGAGAGAGGAATGGAGCAGCAAAAATGGATGGTCCAACAGAAACAGCATCAGTAGAATTCGGATCAGCAGGAACACCAGGTACACTATCAGCAGAAATAGGACTACTATCAGCAGATTCAATGTTTCTGCGGACCTCATGAGCAGATTGTCTCAAGAGTGCTACAGTATCTTTGGCAAACTCAAAACCAAGCGCAGCAGCAGCTTCCTTGGCTGCATGTTCTTGCTGCTAAAGTCTAGCTAATGCCTCTGCATAACTGGAATCTTCACCATCCACATCAGAAGCATGTTTATAATTGGTACCTGAAACATGAGTAGAGGGAAAAGAAGGAACAACTATAGTTGCTTCCTCCAACTCAGAGTCATAGTCAGAGTCAGCATCCATGGCTCCTGCATTGTTAGTGGGAGACTCTTGTGTACCTGCAGATTAGTTAGAAACATATCTAGTATAGCCCAAATAATCAGTCAAATAGTCTAGGTCAAAATACCAGGCATGACCTTGACCCTGAACATTAGGCTTTTCTTCTAGGTACCTCAGGTTTAGAGTTTCCTCAATCTTTTTAGCATTCATATTATAAACCCTATAAGCCTTACTATGAGCTGAATAACCCACAATATACCCCTCATCAGCTTTCTCATCAAATTTTCCTAGTTGATCACTAGTGTTCAAAATAGTCACATGACATCCAAAAGGCCTAAAGTGTGAAATGTTGGGAACTTTTCCAGTGAGAATTTCATAAGGTGTCTTGTTATGAGGTCTAGTGATGGACACCCTGTTCAGAACATAACAACCAGTGCTTACTGCTTCAGTCCAGAACATAGTGGGTAATTTAGAGTCTGCAAGCATAGTTCTTGCTGCCTCTATCAAGGTTCTATTCTTTCTCTCAGCAACCCGAATTTGTTGTGGGGTTCTTGGATTGCTATAGTCCCTTTTTATCCCCTTAGACCCACAAAGTTCTATTAACAAGGCATTTTTAAACTCTGTCCCATTATCACACCTAATGCATTTAACCTTTTTGTTTAGCTGGTTTTCAACAAGGGCATTGAATTCTTTTAGAGTTGGAAAAGTTTCATCTTTAGTTCTCAAAAAGAATACCCAACAGAACCTGCTATAGTCATCAGATATTACCAGAGAGAAATACTTGTGATCAATACTTCTAATTTGAGTTGGACCAAAGAGATCCATATGTAGCAACTAAAGTGGTTCTGAGATAATGCTCACAGCTTTAATGGCTTTGTAGGAGGCTTTGTGTTGCTTTCCTTTGTTGCAGGCAACACAATTGTGTTCATTGGTGAAGATTTTGGAAGGAGGCCCATCAACTAGACCAAGTTTGGAAAGCTTGTTGATGGTCTTGAAGTTCACATGAGCCATCCTCCTATGCCATTTGGTAGATTCATCCAGGGATGCTTTAGCCACCAAACATGTTAGATCACCTGCAGGTTGGACATCATTCAAGTTGAATGTGTATAAATTGTGACTTATTGGAACTCTCAGCAGAATAGTTGTATCTTCTGGAAGCTTAAAATCTTTAGAGAGCACAAGACATTCATCCTCAGAGAAGAAAACTTTGTTCTTGGTGTCACAAATTTGTGAGACTGAGAACAAATTGAAGTTATGCAGTTTCTTCACAAAGTACACATTCTGAAAGTCCAAATTAGATGTTTTGATGGTTCCTTTCCCAGTGATTCTACCTTCTCCTCCACCAAAAGTCACAGAGCCTCCTTGATTGATGGGTACAAAATTATGCAGCAATTCTTTGTTCCATGACATGCTTCTGGAACAACCACTATCCACTATGCCTACTGTTTTACTTTTAAGAGGGTGATCCTACAACAACATAAATGATACAAAAATTAGTACACATTGGAGACTCAAGTCATTACTGACTTGAGCCTGCCTTGTGGATCATAGGAGTTAGGCCATGTAGATATATAAGATCCACCATTGTTCTTGGTCCCTTTTTCAAAATTAGGTCTCATAAGCTTCCAAGAACAACCTGCTGAGGGCTTAACAACAGTATCCCAATATCCCTGTCCCACATACATTGAGTCATGAAATCCAGGCCAATAACCATTTTGAAAATAAGTACTAGTTGGT
>LBNU01006686.1:0-29227 GCA_014162995.1 Artemisia annua | reverse complement strand
GCGTTGGCCGGTGCGAACACCTCAACCGAAGTTATTGGCTCTAGTACCATGGCATCCACATCATTGTTGTTTACTGAGACTGAAGGAGAACCTACCCCGTAGCTAAAATCTCTGGGATCCCTGGGAATGAAGCTAGCTTCCTTTGCGCCACCAGATACAACGAAGTTTCGGAAGGCCATTACTGCAAAATAAACAGATACATAAATACCATCAGATATGTTATTTATCTTTATTAAATTATTTATACATACTTTGGCCATCACAGTGAATTTCAGACAACAAGGGAGATCCTTCCCAACGGTCCACAAGACCAGCTATAAAAAGGATGGGCTCTGGAAAGGTTTTCACATCCACAGGATATCGAGCGAGACGTTGGTAGAGTGGATCGCTTGGAACATTGTAGGGAAGCTGATCATTGAATTTCTTGCGGTTAAAACGGAACAATTCATTCAAGAGTGATGGATATTGCGGAGGTATGATAGTATCTTGCACATAAAAGAATTTTCCTTTCCAATTGGTTATGTTTGTAAAGGGTTTGGTGATCAACACTGGCACATCTGTTTCACCCCTCTTCGATAATGTTAGCCAATCTCCCTCGGGGCACAGGTTAAGGAAGCCTCGAAGCACATCTAGTGTGGGCTCGTAACCATATGCCTTACACATCACTATGTAAGTGGTAAGTTTGGCTAGACCGAAGGGGTTAAACCTTGAGATATGTACTTCATAGTACTGTAACAGCTCTAAAAACAATGGATGAAGAGGTATTCTTAGATTTGATCATGTAAAAGCATGAGTATATAAACCCACATACCCTTTCGGGGCATCATAAATGCTTTGATTTTTGTTAGGAAGCATAACTTTGTATTGTTTGGGTATGGGGTAATCTTCTAGAAAAAGGGCCAAAGCTTCTATGGATAGGGTACATTTTTGTTGCCTTATAATCCGTTTGGCATCCATACTCATGGCTGGTAAGTGAACCTAATTTACTAACTAAAAGATAGACGAAGAGGTTACCTTTTGGTTGCTACAGTTTAATACGTCACAGCTTTGTGTAGGTTATATCGGCAAGGTGTGTGAAACTGTAAATTAGGGTTTAATAGTACATGATTATTTATACTGTACGTGGAGGTATCTAGAAGAGAGTTTAAATTTTGAAAAAACGTTTGAGATTACCGATAATCATGCCGTTGCAAATTTTTGTCAAACGGCTAAGTCACAGGCATGCGCATTTAATGCGGCTTTGAAATTCAAATATGTTCTCTTATCCAATATTCGAGGGTAGAACGAGGTCATTGAGTTATGATGGAGTCGTAAGCAATATATTCTCGCACGTATACATTACTTTCGACTGGGGGGCTTGATGATGTACCCTCCGATCAGGCCGAAGGACCCCCTTTCGAGTCTGGTCGCAACCTACATAATCGAAGGCTCTGGCTAGTCTCCTAAAACTTTCATTGGCGTAAAACTAGTCACCTATGATCTAGTTACCAAATGGGAATTTTCCAATCGAAGGATTAAGCCCTTCGGGGTATCCTTCGATAAGTTATTAGGACGGAACAAGTGCCAAGTCAAAATAACGCTAAGACCCAGTCTTACCCACGTCCCCTCTTTCTCTTTAGCTCCCCCGCTAAACCAGGAGGAGTGGGATACTAAGCCCTAGCGGTTGCCACACATCATGGGACGCCCCCATGATCTCCTAAATTCGTGCAAACACTCTCCAAGGTTATTTTTCCCCTATAAATTGTCTTGGATGAGTTAGAAATCTGGTATGCAATCTCTCCTACTTTACTTTACTACACTTTTCACCTAAATTCTTATACCAAGTACTTATTCACACGCCGGAGGTGGTTCGCATGGTCCAACCCCTGCGCAATCACTTAACGTAGTGTTTTAGTATTTCTTATTTCAGGTTATATCAAAGCTTGGCGCAACCACAACACCCCCCTTATATCTTTTGATCACCATCGAAGGCCTGGTCTTGCAATTTATTGTACAATCAGATAACATGTGGCTTTTATGCAATTTGACAAAAATTATGATAGTTGAATCCATATGGAAGATGGAAGAGGAGATAAAGGAAGAAGGAGGTTGGCTTATCATTAGCTTGGCGTGTGAATAACACTGGCTATAGTACTCGCTCACCCCTTTTTTATTATTTTCCGTCTCTACAAATGTTGAAGTTGGTTTAGTTTTAGTGGCTGCTTAGGAACCGTCAGTGTTCTAAAAGGCGCCCCTTAGCGCCGTTAAGGCGTCGCTAAGGCGCGAGGCGTGGCCTCGGCGTTACGAAACAGATTAAGGCGTCTTCTTAAGGCGTGGCGCGTGATGAGGCGCGATAAGGCGCGCCTTAGCGTGAGGCGTGGCGCCTTATTTTGAAGCTTTTAAAGGATTTACTAGTATTTGGGCTATAATTAACGAATTACTGATATAAGAGATTTGGGCTTGGGCATGGTAACTTTATAAATCGATTTCAAGTTTTTAACTTATTTTTATGGTTCTACCACTCATATAACGAGTGAAGAAGGTTTTGACGACTACTCCGATGAAGAAAGTTTTATTTAAAGAAATGACGAAAAATGCAATGATAGTTTAGTTTTTTGAGTTTATTTCTTATATATAACGCTTTTTGTAAACTTGATGTATTATATATATACATACGTATGAAATATGATATAAATATATAAATCTATAAAAAATTTGTGCCGCCTTGAGTCACGCCTTAGAAAACACCGTAGCTTCGCTATGGCTTGTAAGGCTTGAGGCTTGGCTTCGCCGCCATGCCACGCTGTAACAAACCGGAATTTTCCAGACTAATTTTAATAATAAATATTAATTTATTATAGCTAATTTGGACATTCCTATGCATAAATTGATATTTTTTTGAGCATTTCTGAGCATTTTCGGGTATCTGTAATGCGTACTGTAGCTTACAGTCATCATTTAAAATAGTCTATTTTTGTCAGTAAATGCAAATTAATCTATTTCGGATAGTTACTGACAAGTTTCGTAATTTACTGAGAAGTTTCTCACATTTCTGAAAAACAACGCTGCACGCGAACCGACACCACAGTACCTATGGTAAAAGTCAAGTAAATATATTTTTGAGTCAGTAATGACATTTTATTACATTTCTGACAAAAACGTGGCTAAAAACTTTATTTCTTTTTTTGTTTTATCGTATATTTTATTAATATTCTTTCCTTGTCCTCTTTATCTTGTATTATTATGAATTTGTAATCATCATTTTTTTCTTTTTTTTTATTTATATCATCGAAATGAACTAAAACTGGAATTCTATTCATGCTATGAGATCAGTAACAAACCGTAATATTTGTATATAAACTATAACTGTTCAATTTCGCTCATGGTGAAATATATTTACTCATCATTGTATGCGTTATAAAGTTCTTATTCAAATCTTCATCAATACTATCAATTAGCACTTACGTAAAATAAAACATGTTATTTATATAATTATATGTTCGCTGGCTGCTTTATCATGTAAGATGCAGATCGCATCGGAAAATTTAACTAATGCTGTCGTAGTGAACAAACAGCATAATCAACAGCTAAAGTCGTATAATTAAAATGTGTTTATTTGTCAACTTATAGCTTGCTTTATAGCGAGATAGTGTCTTCTAAATTTATTTATTTCGCAAGAAAGATAATCATGAGTGAGTTTATATTACAATTCTTGAGTAAGTTGATTAATCGTGTCAGCATGAAACATCCACTGTATAATAATATTAACATTCTATCTGTCTCAGGAACTTATTTGTAACATCAGTTAGATGTATCCATATTAAAATCAACCTCTCTTTCGTCCTATTGTAAGATTTAGTCTTTTTATAATATAAACCATCAATCACAATGTGCATCTCTAAGCAGATGGCAGTAGGTGCGATCCTAAAAATTATAGGCGTCCTAGATATTTCAGGACATTATCGGAGGATAAATAAATCAAATAGCGTAGTTTTCAAATTCATATCAATACCTTTTATTTATTAACATAGTATTATCATGCATATATTTTTGCATAACAAAGGATGGAATGAAACTTATATACTTTGAGAAATTATCTATACAACCATGTTTAAATATGACAACTTTACTAGTAGGACATGAGTCTTATAGTCGCATATCTAGGTTTACCAAGAACTGTAAAATGCTTTCAGGCAAGTAATGATTATGTACTACTCTTACAATACATCGTATTATAGAGGTAGCCCATACCATCGTAGATCATAATCGTGTGGGACCAACTCTTTTCCCAGTAGCTACCTATTTATCGGATTAATCAGGTAAACTGATAACCGATAGCGTAGATATTGACTCATTTATTAGACCGTAGAATGAGTTAACCTTGAATTGAATCGCGAGGACGCAGATTCCATTATAAAGGATGTGAGTATGTGTACTCACACCATTCACTATCACCACGAGCCATCACCAAGAGCTTTCTAATAAACTACTTTTGAAATGTACGTACCACACAACAAGCAAGAAATACACGAGCATATGGTCACACATAAAAACCTTTTCAACAGAGTCAAAAACACTTAAAACACGAACCTTGTACACTTGTACTAAGACTTACCATACTTACCTAGGTCGCGTGTCGGAATGGTTGCATCTTGTTGTTTGTTGACTAGCAGATTTCTATTATTGAGGTGAGTTCATCCCCTACTTTTTGCTCGTTTTATAACTGTTTTGGGGGAGAATACATGCTCGTTTTTAACTAAACCCAATGCTTATTTACTTGGATACTTGAATTGTTTACACAAACTTTGTTGTTTGACTGAATACTTGATTTGGTTATTTGAATGCATTCTGTGTTTATCTGTTACACACGTGACTACTTTACATACGGACACAAGTACTTTGAACGATTATACCTGCATAACCAAATGAACCGGCTAAGCCAAATGAACTGGCCAACCTGGTAAATGAACTGGCCAACCTGGCAAATGAACTGGCCAACTTGCTATGTACATACGTGACTGAATGTACCGGTCAGCTCATATGTGATCTTAACCGAATGTAACGGTCAAGCAAACGTTTAACCTTGTGGTCCACATTACTGCATTTACTTGAAAGTGAACCTCATTTTATGACATTGTACGCGACACAATGGTCACCAAGCTTTTATCGAACCCACGTTGCTTTTACACGGAATTGCTATTTACATAAACTTATGAACTCACCAACCTCGTGTTGACACTTTAGCATGTATTTTCAGGTTTGCTATTGGAGGCTTTGGCAGGGCATGGCATGGTCATAGATGACTCTGATATATTTGGGACCACTTTATTTCTTTAATGGGCTTATATTCCCACACTGTTTTTGAAACGCGATAAACAAAATAATTTTGAATATGAAAATCTCTATTAAACGGTTGAGGTAAAACCGTTCTTTATGCTTTGTGTTGAGATACCAATTTAGTAGCACCCAAACATGTATGCTTCCGCGATTCTCTATTTTGGGGGTGTTACAGATTGGCATCAGAGCCAAGGTTATAGAGAACTAGGTATTTTTTTTAAAACCTAGACTATAACTACTTTTGCGAAAACTTAACCCTATGACCGACACGTGCCTGCTTGCCAAGATGATGCCTCATTTGTAATTTTCATTACTAATATATTTGATGAGATGTGTCATTTACTATTGGATGAGTATATCCATTTATTTTCTCTATATACTATAAGTATCTTCGACATACTTATGCATACATATCGTACTTATCGCAGCATTACGCATTTTTCTCTACGTAATCTCATCAATTGTCCTCGAGCGTGGACACTTGTTTTAGTCTTTCTAAACATCTTTTAAAAGTAAGTGACATAGTACTAGCGTAACTGAGCTGAGTATTTTAAAGTTCATTGAACCTCGGGTGAATATAGACTAATCACCTATATTCAGCAAGGGACAGTGGGACATAGCCTGATCACCTATGTCCGACTCAGAGGTGAACTTTGCAATACTGGGAGCAGTTATAATAGAATTTTGTCCAGTTGAATTTTTGATTACGAGAATGATAAAATTTATGTGTGTGTACATAAGCATTGCATGACATGAACACTCACATCTACACACCAACATGATAGCAATCACAACACACTGGCATCACAACACTACACAAGTCGTAGTACTTTTGGTATCGCTATACCTTTCCGCTCATATGGAATACTTGCTCATCGCCGTCTAATCATGTTTTGCATCGAGGCGTATTGGACCCGATTAGTCACAGTTTGAATTCGAGTTGCTTATTTTAACTTGTTTGATGTTGTAATAAACTCAAACTCATTTGAGCTTATTGGAGCGTTTCGGCTATGTTTGAACTTGGATTGTTTATTTATTTAAACCTTGCTTTGTTTGCGGTCTTTGTTACAGTCACCTCTACCCTAAATCTTATGCTCAATCGATTTGATTCATCCTTCTCGATAGATGTTGTTCCTTCCGCGTGAAGTAGAATGTACATTACTTGGTCAACCAATAGATTGCTAGTAGCAATCAACATCCTCCTTAAGAGTTGTACTCTGAACTTGCTATACCCTCCATTCAACGAAGATTCTATGGCCAACAGAAACCTTCAGACCGTAAGGAGTAGTAACTTGAACCGTGTTCTTTGGAACATACACCAAATTCTTCACCCGTCTCTCGGGTATACCAACTATCTTTCCTACCCTCTTATAAGATAATAAACTGTGTCGCTAACATCATACAACTGTTTTCGATTATTCTACGGACCAATTTGCGGTCACCCTACAAATGTTTTACTCCAACTTCATGAAATCAAATTTTCAACTTATAACTATTTTGTAAACAACGAACAGTTCCCGTTGATCTATAAATTATTTTGCAAATTATTTCGCTAACGATTTTATAAACCGATTTGCTGTCCTGCTACGATATTATGAATCGAACTACAGTTTTACTAATATCATGCAAATGATAAACTGAATTCCTATTATTCTATGAACTGTTTTACAAACCGTTTTATAAACTATACTTCAATCGCCTTGTGAATTATTTACTCACATTGATGCGTTAAAAGTTTCTAGTCAAACTTCATCAATTTCATTAGCACTAGCGGAATAAACATGTTATTTTATTATGTCGCTGCTGCTTTCAGATAGATGCGTCGCATCGGAATTACTAATGCGTCGTATTGAACAAACAGCAGAATCAACAGCTAAGTCGTTAATAAAAGTGTTTTTGTCAACTTGATCTTCTATAGCGATAGTGTCTTCTAAATTTTATTTTTTTGCAGAAAAGAATCAAGTAGATTATTTTTAACAATTCTTGAGTAAATTGATTAATCGTGTCATCAGAAACATCCACGTTATAAACATTCATCATCTTCAGAAACTATTTTTACTCATAGATTGTTCCATATTAAATTCAACCTCGTCTTTGCCTATTGTAAGAGTTATCTTTTTATTAAAAACATCAATCATGGCCCTAGCAGTGGCTAGAAGGGGTCATCCTAAAATTATAGGCGTCCTAGAATTTTCAGGCATATCGAGGATAATAAAGTCAATAGGTAGTTCAAATTCATCAACTTTTATTAATATGTTTTCATCAAATTTTTGCATAACAAGGAGTGATTAAACTTTAACTTTTGAGAAATTATCTTATACACACCATGTTTAAAGACAACTTTTACTGAGGACATGAGTCTTTTAAAGTCGCATCAGTTTACCAAACTGCAAAACTTTCAGCAAATGATTATGTATTACTCTTCCACAGACAAGAGGAGCCCTTACCATCCGGTAAGACTCAAATCGGTTGTGGGTACCAACATCTCTTCCCAGACACCATTTTATCGAATAACATAAACTGAAACCCGTGCGTAAATACTCATCTCTTCTTGACCGTAATGGGTAACTTGAATTGAATCGCGAGGACGCGATTCCATTTAAGGAGGTGAGACTGTAACAAACCGGAATTTTCCAGACTAATTTTAATAATAAATATTTATTTATTATAGCTAATTTGGGCATTTCTATGCATAAATTGATATTTTTGAGCATTTCTGAGCATTTCGGGTATCTGTAACGCGTACTGTAGCTTACAGTCATCATTTAAAATAGTCTATTTTTGTCAGTAAACATAAATTAATCCATTTCGGATAGTTACTGACAAGTTTCGTAATTTACTGAGAAGTTTCTCACATTTTCTGAAAAACAACGCTGCACGCGAACCGACACCACAGTACCTATGGTAAAAGTCAAGTAAATATATTTTTGAGTCAGTAATGACATTTTATTACATTTCTGACAAAAACGTGGCTAAAAACTTTATTTTACGTATACGTGTCCAAAAACGTCAAACCGGGACGTTACGGTTACATTTAAGCTTAAACCGACACACGATATACCAACGAGGAGTAAAATTATACTTCCCCCTCCTCCTAGGATGCCATAACCGGCCACACAAGGGTCTAGTCACCCTCCACCCAAGTTTAATCACATGGGATTAACCCTTTTGTCCACCATTAACCCTTTTAACCATGAAACACCCTAAAATCCAAATCTATTATCCAACCTCTACTTTAACTAGCCATTTTGATCTAGATTTTCATTTCATCTTTTTCTTCTTCTTCTTTGGCCGAGCAAACACACACACACATACACATTTCATACAAATTTTTGAAGATCAAGATTAGTTGGGTTGTGATTACAAGAGTTTGGGTTATACATAAGGTGATTTGGGTAAAATTGGAAGTGTTTTGGGTCTCCTCTTGCTCTCCTAGCCACGTTAACTTCATCATCCTTGTAAGGATTCATAAAACTTTTCAAATCTTGTTTATTTCATGTTTTTATGATGATCTAAAGTGTTACCAAGTGCTAAATGTATATATTTTGTTAAGTTGACAACTATATACATATTGGGTTTGCATGCATGTAATTCGACTACATTAAATGCTACATAGTCATTTTATTATTTCTTGCTTGTGTGGTAAAACTTGTTGCTTGTGGTACTAATTTGGTGGTACAAATGTGATTTACACTAATTACGCGAATTTAAGACGATATATACACTTATATGTGTATATATATAATTCGGCCCAAATAAAAATTAAGAAATTATTGGGGTTTTGAAAAACATAAAATTTTGGCTCAAGTGGTGAATTGGTGGAAGTTTTGCTTGTAAGATTATAATTAATTATATATCGAATTAACCGTAACTAATTATAAATAATTAGTTAAAAATACAATTTTTGGTAAAATTAATTAAATTAGGTCGAATTATATTATTTTTAGTGGAATAAAAATAATATTGACCAAACTTTATATTTCGAGGATTAAACATAATTAAAAGTGTTAATTATGTTTAATTATAAAAGTTATATAAACTAAAACCACAAAAATTGGTTATTGGGCCAATTGGCCCAATGAGCCCAATAGGGTGTTCGGTGAACAGTGGGCCGAGCCCAATGGAAGTTTTCCAACTTTGACTTTTTGACCAAAAATTATTATCGGACGAGTAGAAATTAATTTCAATGTATAACGATATATAAGACGTAATTTAAACCGGGTTAAATGGTTTTGGGCTAATATTGGGTTAACGGGCCTAATAGTGATTTTTCGGCCCAATAAACATTTCGGGTGACGAAAATGAGTTTTTACATATATTTGAACTTGCAATGGCTATTTTTGTAACGTAGAACGAATTATATCGATAACTATATTAATAATGAATAATATAGTTATTACGTACTAAATTTTGCAAATAGAGTGACTCGTGGTTTATTTGAGAAATTGCAACATTTGAGGAAAATGGAAACGTTGAACAAACGAACGGGTCATGCCCAAATTTCTAAAAATTATAACACTTAGAGTATTTTACAAAAATACTTACATTTATATAATTATTCTAAATACAAGTGTATTTATTTTAAATACTTAATAATTAATTATATTATAAATAATAAAATTTATTTATAATATAATATCTCCTCATTAATTTATTGATGAGAAAATTTCTCAAGTATATTTAATTAATTATAAACTTAATTAATTAAATACGTAATTACTATTATATTACTTAATATATATATATGCTATATATATACATATATTACTTACGTATTATAACGAATAATATACTACACGGATGTTCCGTTATGTACACTCACACCATTCACTATCACCACGAGCCATCACCAAGAGCTTTCTAATAAATTACTTTTGAAATGTACGTACCACACAACAAGCAAGAAAAACATGAGCATATGGTCACACATAAAAACCTTTTCAACAGAGTCAAAAACACTTAAAACACGAACGTTGTACTAAGACTTACCATACTTACCTAGGTCGCGTGTCGGAACGGTTGCATCTTGTTGTTTGTTGACTAGCAGATTTCTATTATTGAGGTGAGTTCATCCCCTATTTTTTACTCGTTTTATAACTGTTTTGGGGGAGAATACATGCTCGTTTTTAACTAAACCCAATGCTTATTTACTTGGATACTTGAATTGTTTACGCAAGCTTTGTTGTTTGACTGAATACTTGATTTGGTTATTTGAATGCATTCTGTGTTTATCTGTTACACACGTGACTACTTTACATACAGACACAAGTACTTTGAACGATTATACCTGCATAACCAAATGAACCGGCTAAGGCAAATGAACTGGCCAACCTGGCAAATGAACTGGCCAACTTGCTATGTACATACGTGACTGAATGTACCGGTCAGCTCATATGTGATCTTAACCGAATGTAACGGTCAAGCAAACGTTTAACCTTGTGGTCCACATTACTGCATTTACTTGAAAGTGAACCTCATTTTATGACATTGTACACAACACAATGGTCACCAAGCTTTTACCGAACTCACGTTTCTTTTACACTGAATTGCTATTTATATAAACCTATGAACTCACCAACCTCGTGTTGACACTTTAGCATGTATTTTCAGGTTTAAAGCGATAGCTTGCTATTGGAGGCTTTGGCAGGGCATGGCATGGTCATAGATGACTCTGATATATTTGGGACCACTTTATTTCTTTAATGGGCTTATATTCCCACACTGTTTTTGGAACGCTGTAAACAAAATACTTTTGAATATGAAAATCTCTATTAAACGGTTGAGGTAAAACCGTTCTTTATGCTTTGTGTTGAGATACCAATTTAGTAGCACCCAAACATGTATGCTTCCGCGATTCTCTATTTTGGGGGTGTTACACACGCCCACGCTATTTGTAACCTTGGGAACAGTTATGTAGTTGGTGAGAAAAAGAGACGAGAGTTGTGTTTTATAAAACAATGCAAAAGCCACATTGAAGGAGGTTATTAATTATATCTTGAAGAGTGTCATTTTAAAGAAACCCATATTAGCAATTTTTAGAACATTATAACCACACTTTTATCTCAATTTGATCCAAAAGTTATTAGCTACATATTGAAAAGTAGCATTCTAAAGAAACCCATATTAGCATTTTAGATGACATTAAAACAACACTTTTATCTCAAATTGATCTAAGATTATAATAAAGCATAAATTTCTTTAACGAATATGCAACTAAAGGCAAAACCCGTACACATATTTATCATTTTTCATAGAGAAAAGTCTAAAATACATCCCTGTGGTATGCCCAAATCCCGCTTTTCATCATCGTGTTTTTTTTCGGAACAAAAACATCCTCGTGTTTTAAAGTTGGCACAAACACATCCCTCCGTTAGTAATATCAGTTAATGAGGGCTAACGATGCAAATGATTTTCCATTATCTCCTAACAAGAGTTAAAATACTTGCATCGTTAGTCCTCATTGAGTTAAAATATTTGCATCGTTAGTCCTCATTGACTATAAAGTTAAAATATTTGCATCGTTAGTCCTCGTTGAGTTAAAATATTTGCATCGTTAGTCCTCGTTGAGATAAAATATTTGCATCGTTAGTCCTCATTGACTATCCTTATGCTTTTATCCTTTTTCGTCCGTTTTTCTTACGTTTTCGTCCGTTTTTATCCATTTTCGTCCGTTTTTCTCATGTTTTTATCCGTTTCTTTCGTTTTTCTCACGTTTTCATACGCTTTTATCCGTGTTCATACACACTTTTATTCNCCAAAAATTCACTCAAGGACCATTTTTGATAACTTAAAACATATCAAGGACCTTAAATGATAAAACTCCACATTTTTGAATTCCAGGGACTATTTTCGCCAAACTTTGAAAGTTGGGGGACTGAAACTGCCAATTCTGCAAACTTTGCTCATTTTTCATATGTTTTTAAACATTTTGCATTTGAGACACATAAAACACGATCCTTGGATATTTTCATCATTTTGATGTGATTTTGCGTGTTTTCAGATGTTTTGCGTTTCAGAATTGACCAAAAATGATGAGTGTTTGAGCACTCATCAAGTATGTAGATTCAATACTATATATATCCATTGATGTAATTTGATATAATCTTGAAACTAAACAAATAACAATCTAATTTCTTGTCCACACTCAAAAATATATCAATTAGATTTGATAAATATATCAACCATAATTTGAATAGTGAATTGATATATAATATCAAGATCTTTCTTGACCCTCACGAACACTCATTTGAAATAGATAGACATTTTGATAGTGTGTTCCATTAATCCTAAGATTATTTATGAGTGAGGTTAGTGAATGATTGAAAGTTGACTTATTACTTCTTGATTATTATATGTTTTGTTTATGTGAAAGACTATTCATTGTTACGTATAATGAACACACTTAGATTTTGAAAATACTTTTTCTTTTATATAACTACTAATGTTTTAAAATAATCCAATTTCTCTTATTTAAACAACCTAAGGTAAAACAAGGTAATTTGTTGAAAATATTTAAGTGTGTTATTGAGAATAGATTAAATTGTTTGAAATATTTAGGTGACTAGATTTAACTCATTTACAAGATGTTTGATTAACATTAAGCCATCTATACCTATATGCAATGCAAGCATAATATAGCAATCCTAACACAAGAAATCTAGCATAAGATCTAGCTAAGTATAAACGGAAAACTAGCTATAAACTAATAAGGCACATATGCTTAGATATACAATTAGCTAAAATTAGAATGGCAACAATCATCTAATATATTCAATTAACAAAATTAAGACACAAAGAAGTTCACATAATCATATAGCATAACACATAAAAGCACTTGTAGTCGTTTTGTGTATTATATACAATAATGTTTACATAGCTCGATTTTATTTGAAAAGAAAATAGTTTCCTCCCCATTTTAAAGATCAATATTTTAAAAATATGAATACTTAAATTTTCAAAGATAAACCAACTAGGAATGCCCGAATTGAAAGAAAAGGTAAAATACAAGTTTTATGTTAAAACGAGACACAAATTTTTGACCACCGTGTAGTATTTTGCCTTTCTGACAAATTTAACTTTGAAATGATTATTTTTAAGTATTTTTAAATGAAAGTAGACTCAATTACCTTTAAAACTCCGGGTGGCGCGACTTCTACGGAGTTACGGTTAATTTTATATGATTTTTCAAAATTTCTGAAAAACTGACGAACAGACAGGCGGACCCCTTAAATATTTAAGGGGCCGCCCATCTGGTACTCAAAAATGCATTTTTTGTTAAAAATTATTTTCTAACTTTGCGGAAATATGTGAAACTTTCTGAGTTTAATACCGAACATATAACATTTATTTTAAGCATAATTTTATTTCGAGCTAGTATAATTAGTGTATATAACATCAAAACTAATACAAGTTAATCAACAAAACACTTTTCATATTTAATCCTCCTTAATAGGTAATTTGATACATGGATCGTACTCAATTTTTAAAACCATTTGTTTTGAAAATTAGAGCGACGTGGCTCTGATACCAATTGTGAAAAACTAGAAGGGGGGTTGAATAGTTTTCCCTCTTTTTCGTTTTATAAAATGTTTGTTTCAAAATCTTTGATTAAAGTTTTCCTTTTTAAAATCTTAAAATGTTTTGTATCAAATAATCTATTAAGTTAAACTCAATATGAGAAGTGTGAATAATAATCTATTAGATCATATCATATAATTATACACACCATCACAATATTAACTTGTAACTATAACACAATCAATCATCATGACAATATAAGCAACAACCAATACATATTTGCAAGCATAGATATAAAGCGATAAATGCAAGAATAAATGTAAATAGATAAGAGAAAGAAGATGCAAACCGGACACGATGATTTATAGTGGTTCGGCTACAAGGACACCTTCCTTGCCCTACTCCACTCCCCGAGTCACCTACTCGAGAGTTCACAACACTACTCAACAAGCTCCCTTTTGGCGGAGAAAACCGTACACACCTTTGCTTACACCGTTTAACGACACCAAGCAAAATGTCGAGTCCTAATGCTAGCTAGGACCAAACTCACGACACGACTTCGATCACTACACAACTTCTACACACGACTTCTTCACACCACTACTTCTTCACAACTACTCGACTACTTCACGCCACTACTTCTTCACGACTACATGACTTCTTCACACTACTACTTCTTCACACCTACATGACTTCTTCACATTACAACTTCTTCCCACCTCTTCTTACTCACATATTGACTCACTACTAAGTAAGATCATCTTGATCTACTCATTACATGTACTTACATAACTTATTTCTACAACTTCACATCAATACTAACTAGACTCTAATACTTCTTTGACTTGATGATAAGAAGTATTCTTCTCTTGCACTTTGAGTGGTGAAGGATTGAATCACTTGAAACAAAAGCTTATAATCTTATGATCAAAGGATTTAGAAGGATGTTTAGAAAGGATTGGGACTGAAAATTTTAGTGCAAAAGGTTGGGAAAAATTGCAGAAATGAACCAGTATTTATAGGGAATCATTTCTGACAACAGGAGCGTGCCGGCCCCCTTAAATAGGTGTCGGCCCCCTTAAAATTAAGGGGTCCGCCCATACAATTAAGGGGGCCGCCCTGTTGAAACGGTCAGAAAACTTGTCTTTTTTTTGGGAAAGTTTATCTAGTAAAATTTTAACTGTTTTTTGGTTAAAAATTAGAATTCATATATTTATTTTGAATTAAACATTTTCCTTTAATTACCAAAAGTGTTTTTCTAAAATATATAAAATGTTTATAACAATTTATAAAATTTGTAATGTCTAAATAAAAATCCCTTTGATCATAAAATGTATTAGACATTTGTTTATACATACCTTAAGTGATTATTGAAGCATACTCGAGACGTTGAGATGTCGAGAGATGTTGACGTATGAATGCATAGAGGATTTGTGATCACAAGTAACTTAAGCACTTTACGTTATGTGTTGTAACTTACATCTTTGTCATCATCAAAACATGAAGAGGGTGTTTAGATTAAATATCGTAATATTTATGCTAACAGAGGAGGAAGGAGTGGTGAGGGTCTTAGGATCCAATGATCCAAACACTCCTCAACCTCAACACCATCACCATCATATCATCACCACGACCCACTACTCTTCCTACATGTTTTCCAGACCCTAAACCTTCTTTTCTCAGAGCGTAAACATACCACACCATAAGGGTTAGACGATTCACACCAAATCTCTAATTCCTTTGCCATAAACCTCGTTACCAAACACACCATTTGGTGACATGTTGCTGATTTCCAGAGGCAAGAGTGACACTTCCTTGGGTTATGTCAGAGACTTGGGTTTTTGGATGATTATGGATAGTTGGTTTGGACTAGTCTCGGATTGGTAGGAATATTGGTTTTGGTTCATTGTTCTCGTATTACTCTCATAAACAACTTTGGTACTTTCTTTACTATTATAATGAATAAGTTTATAAGTTATGTCATGCTTGTGATGTTTGATTCTCGTTTGTTTTGGTTATGTGAAACATGATATAGTATTTGGACGATATTAGTATAACTTGTGAATATGAATGCTTATGAATTCGATATTACTTTTGCTTGGAGCTTNTAGTTGGTTTGGACTAGTCTCGGATTGGTAGGAATATTGGTTTTGGTTCATTGTTCTCGTATTACTCTCATAAACAACTTTGGTACTTTCTTTACTATTATAATGAATAAGTTTATAAGTTATGTCATGCTTGTGATGTTTGATTCTCGTTTGTTTTGGTTATGTGAAACATGAATATTTCTGTGTGCGCCGCACTTCCCCTGTTCTCATTTGCTATTTTACAGATAAAGCCTGTAAGTACGACGGTTCTAACACCAAGGCCGACGCACTTCTGTCCTGTGATCAAAAGGTACTCTTGACTGATTAATTTCAGTGGTAACAAAAACCCCAAAATGTTAGACTCAGGTATGTAATCATTTGGAATCATGTTTTATTTGATTATATGCCTCGTAAATTTATGAATATTTAGTTTGTCATTCAAGTAGAAAAACCAAAAAGATTTTCATATTTGCTTTATTTTGCATTTCTGGCATGTTCGTGTTAATATAAATAATCATGCTTTTGTTAGTTTTATTGTTTTCTTTGCATTGCATCTGTTAAAACTTATATAAAAAAATTAATAAAAATAAAAATCTCATACTGATGTACGGAGCACATTCTTTTGTGTGCGCCGCACTTTTGGTCCTGAGAGATAAAAATATTTTTCGAATCTTTATCACTTTTGTTTTTCATGTTTGTTTGTTTCCAATTTCGCATTTAGTGTTTTGCATATGTTGATTTGCTTGTTTGTGTTTGTTCGTTTGCGTGTTTAGATAATTATAAAATATAAAAAAAAAAAAAAGGTTTCTTGTTTTTTTCTTTTTATTTTTAGTTTTTGTGTGCTTCTCTGACTATATGTGTTTGCATGATTGAATTGTTTGCTTGTGTGTTTAAATAAAAATATAAAAAGTTAAAAAATAATATGTTATCATAATAAAACCGCCGCACTCATGTTTGTGTGCAGCGCACTATTGAAATTTTTGCCGCGATCCTAGTTTAAAATTTTAAAATAATAATAAAAAATAGACTCGATGTACGCCGCACTTTCTTTTAAGTACGACGCACTTTTGGTCTACAAAAAAAATATTTTAGTTACAATTTATTTTCTTTGATAGTTTGGGTATTATGATATATTGAAATAATATCTTAAATGAATCTGTGCCCAATACTTTCAGTTTTTTTTAGTTCGTATAAAGACATATTAATAAACCCAAAAATATTTTTTCTTTTCGTGCTAGATTTTCTTTGTTTTTTATTTTCTCATGATTAGTTAATAAGTTTTAGTTTTTTATCGGTTTTGTGTGCTTGAATATGTGTGTTTGGTTATTTTGTTATGATATTAACAAGAAAATGGAATTTTGCTAGAAGCGCGCCGCACTTACCTTTAAGCACGGCGTACTTTCTTCATCAGTCCGCAAAAATAGTTTTGTAAATTATTTGTTCTATACTTTATATAATTATTATGAGTTTGTCTTAAAATTTGAAAACCCAAAAAGATTTTCTTTTCACCTTTATTTTTGCTTTCGTATGTGTTGTGAATATTTGAATAATACTTATTATATTTTCATTCTTATATTATTTTTCATTTCGTAGTATTTTGAGTGTGCGTGTTTTTAGTAAATTGTGAATATATAAAATAAAATAATAAAAAAAATCAAAAATATTTTATGAACTTTGTGGGAGTGTTCACTGTAAACCCTCACGAGACTATAACTAGTCCACTCGGGACGCCGAGGGGTTTAAAGGCTTGTTGCATATGCTAAATGCAATCGTGGTGCCTACGAAAGTGCGCTTTAGTATTTTACGTTCTTTTTTTTTTTTGTAGTTTGTGTTTATTTTTGCAGGTTTAATGAATAAATGGAGGTTGGTCGGTTGGTGATATCCCATACTTGGGGAGGTTATATATGTGGAGTATTATATTATATCTGGTTGAATTTACATGCTTATGATGGCGTGCTGTTTTGCGCCGTATCTTTCAGAATCCAATCAAGCACTAATGAACCCCGGGAAGTTTCATTTCTCTTATATTTATTTTCCCGCTATTCCTACTTTTAAGTTATTTTCTCATTACGCGTATTGCTTAACTTAAGTGTGGGAGGGAAAATGAATTTGAAAAATGAGACTCATTCTTATATTGATTAAAAATTTTAAGTTTGCCCTTTTAGCTTATCTATTTTTTAATTTTGTCACTTAGGTTAATATATTAGAATAAAACGTAGTAAATAAATAAAGTTTTTGAAATCAGAGATGTGTCCCGATTGATAGAGCAGATCCGACTCGGGATCGATGACATTACTTGCGCATTTGTAACCATTACCACTAAAATGTGAGGATTTTGAGCCTATATTGGCATATGTCTTTTATGCTTGATTTCTTTGTTTATGAGTGTGCCGGTGATTTATTCGATTCTAGAATTGTGCTTGAAATCATTACGAGACCGCAGTGAGATCGCATTCGTGTGATATAGGTATTTATATATGATAAAGAGGCAACTTAGGATTTAACCCAAATGGCCATTCCATTTACATTTTATTTATTCTTTTAGCTAATTACACTGATTAGCTAACCACCCTAATTAAACCCTCTGTAGCACTCACTTTTAGTGCTAGATACCCTTAGATTAACCGCAGAGCCATCCATTTCATTTTTTACATCCAATAAAATAAAAATACAAAAATATATACTCCCTCCGTCCCAAAATAATTGTCCTCATTTGACTTTTCAAAGTCATAATTTCTCAACTTTGATCTCAGATATTTTTGTATGTGTTATATAATACTTGATGAAAATTGTATGAATTGATTGGTTTTTAAATGTTTTTTCATTGGTATAATTTTCATCAAGTATTATATATTATATAACATATACAAAAAGATTAAAGATCAAAGTTGAGAAATTAATATTTTAAAAAGTCAAATGAGGACAATAATTTTGGGACGGAGGGAGTAACATTTAGCCTATCCTTACCCCTTGTTGAAAGTCTTAATGGTTGGTTGCTAGTTGCTTGGTATGTTCGGATAATTTTTGATTAATAGTTTGTTCGCACTTTGTTATGAGTATTGTACCATTTCAATGAAGATGAAGAGGGCCCGCTTCGTATTTGTAATTTTTGTGGTGTATGCTTATTCTAAGTGTGGGGGAATTAATGATTGTGTGAATGTGGAGAGTAAAAAAAAATGAATAATAAATATTGATAAAAAAAAAAGAAAAAAAAAGTGAAAAAAAAGTGATGAAGTTTGAATAAGAGTTGGCATGTTGTTTGTTGGCCAACTAGAGCGATTGTAGAGATATTCGATAATCTCTCAGGTTTGTGGTATGTCGTAACTAGTAATATGGGTTTCTTGGACTTTTCGACATTTCATTTTTATTTTAAACCAATTTCAGTAAATATTTCCCATGCCTAATCCATACCCTTATTAACCCTTAGCCTAACGTTATAACCCGAATAAAAGACGTCTTTTGATATTTATACTTGGTGCTTACGCCACGTCGGTGCAGTTTTGTTTCTTGTACAAGCATATGGTAATTTAATGAATCATGTCTGAGCAATTGAGTGTGATTTCCTTATATTCTCCATCATATAAATAATGAGTGTGAGTGAATTATACTTTTCTTATTCGTGAGGTGCTTAGTCATGTTATGATAGCTCGAGTATCGTTATATCTCTGTTCTCGCATATTAAAAAATCCAAAAATATTTTTCAAAAATGTTCTTTTTTGTAAAGCTTATTTTTTTTCTTCTTTGCTTGAGGACAAGCAAACCTTTAAGTGTGGGGGGATGCTTGCGTTTCTTGCGATTTATTATAAAAACCAAAAATATTTTTCGATAATTTTAGACTATCTAAATTTTTTTCTTTCCTTTGGTTATTTAGGAACTTCTTTTGATTTTTCTTTTCTTAGTTTTGCTTGAGGGCAAGCAAAGGTTTAAGTGTGGGGGCATTTGATAACGCTCTAATTATACATATTTCTATATGCGTTATCTGTGCTTTTATATATATATTTTGATGAGTTATATGAACTATTGATACTTAATAGACTATATTTGATATTGTAGGTTGATCGGACGTGTCGTGGAAGAAATGAAGTTAAAACGAAGAAATAAACTCAAGTTAAGATCTCACGACACCTGTCCACCATTTTGGCCATAAGTTGAGCATACGAACTCCGATTTAGTTGATTCAAGTGGCCACGGAAAGCTAAGAGAATGATCTACAACTTTCATGTTTGTGCCAAGAGCTGGAAATGAACACAAGTACGCCGGTTTTGCCAATTAGTGCGGCGCACTTCCTAGTAAGAAGCACAATAAATCAAGTGCAGAGCACTTTACAAGTACGGCGGGTTTTGTTAGTAAGTGTGGAGTACTTCGCTCCTGATCAGCTATTATTCATTAAATTGAGTCCCAACCGATCATATAATCCCCCTACTTGGTCCCCAAGTGTTCCTAAAGCCTATAAAAACCACAAGAACGCCAGGAAATCATCTACCTCCATCTAGCTAACATATATATCAATTGGAGAGGATGTGGAAAACTAGAAGGGGGCTTGAATAGTTTTCCCTCTTTTTCGCTTTATAAAATGTTTGTTTCAACATCTTTGATTAAAGTTTTCCTTTTTAAAATCTTAAAATGTTTTGTATCAAATCATCTATTAAGTTAAACTCAATATGAGAAGTGTGAATAATAATCTATTAGATCATATCATATAATTATACACACCATCACAATATTAACTTGTAACTATAACACAATCAATCATCATGACAATATAAGCAACAACCAACACATATTTGCAAGCATAGATATAAAGCGATAAATGCAAGAATAAATGTAAAGAGATAAGAGAAAGAAGATGCAAACCGGACACGATGATTTATAGTGGTTCGGCTACAAGGACACCTTCCTTGCCCTACTCCACTCCCCGAGTCACCTACTCGAGAGTTCACAACACTACTCAACAAGCTCCCTTTTGGCGGAGAAAACCGTACACACCTTTGCTTACACCGTTTAACGACACCAAGCAAAATGTCGAGTCCTAATGCTAGCTAGGACCAAACTCACGAAACGACTTCGATCACTACACAACTTCTACACACGACTTCTTCACACCACTACTTCTTCACAACTACTCGACTACTTCACGCCACTACTTCTTCGCGACTACATGACTTCTTCACACTACTACTTCTTCACACCTACATGACTTCTTCACATTACAACTTCTTCCCACCTCTTCTTACTCACCTATTGACTCACTACTAAGTAAGATCATCTTGATCTACTCATTACATG
Source organism: Artemisia annua (assembly GCA_014162995.1). Classification (NCBI taxonomy): domain Eukaryota; kingdom Viridiplantae; phylum Streptophyta; class Magnoliopsida; order Asterales; family Asteraceae; genus Artemisia; species Artemisia annua. Next base: position 8,021 of record LBNU01006686.1, on the reverse strand, counting down.
TACTTACATAACTTATTTCTACAACTTCACAGCAATACTAACTAGACTCTAATACTTCTTTGACTTGATGATAAGAAGTATTCTTCTCTTGCACTTTGAGTGGTGAAGGATTGAATCACTTGAAACAAAGGCTTATAATCTTATGATCAAAGGATTTAGAAGGATGTTTAGAAAGGATTGGGACTGAAAATTTTAGTGCAAAAGGTTGGGAAAAATTGCAGAAATGAACCAGTATTTATAGGGAATCATTTCTGACAACAGGAGCGTGCCGGCCCCCTTAAATAGGTGCCGGCCCCCTTAAAATTAAGGGGGGCACCCATACAATTAAGGGGGCCGCCCTGTTGAAACGGTCAGAAAATTTGTCTTTTTCTGGGGAAAGTTTATCTAGTGAAATTTTAACTGTTTTTGGTTAAAAATTTGAATTCATATATTTATTTTGAATTAAACATTTTCCTTTAATTACCAAAAGTGTTTTTCTAAAATATATAAAATGTTTATAACATTTTATAAAATTTGTAATGTCTAAATAAAAATCCCTTTGATCATAAAATGTATTAGACATTTGTTTATACATACCTTAAGTGATTGTTGAATCATACTCGAGACGTTGAGATGTCGAGAGATGTTGTCGTATGAATGCATAATTGATTTGTGATCACAAGTAACTTAAACACTTTACGTTATGTGTTGTAACTTACATCTTTGTCATCATCAAAACATGAAGAGGATGTTTAGATTAAATATCGTAATATAAATATCGTAATATTTATGCCAACAATCTCCCCCTTTTTGATGATGACAAACTATGTAAACTATAACTCATAATAAAATGTATAAGTTACTTGTTTACACTTCTTCTCCCCCTTTTGTCGAAGCAAAAAGGTGGACTCCTACACGAGACTTCTACTACACTTCAATCCTTGAGATAGAATGTATAAGGCGAGCTTGCATCATCGTAAGTGAAGCCTTTATCCTATCAACCATTAAAACATGAATCTAGCGGATCCATGGATCAAATAAATTGCAAACTTTTAACCTGCATCAAGGGTTAGTTTCTTGCAACAAAAATATATAAAGATAGGGATGTAATACACATCGCCAATGCTCCCCCTTGGTGTATGCTCCCCCTTATTTGAGGCACCAAGAAATCAAGTAACAGAAGAGTGCTACAAAGCAAAGTTAGTTGAAAAAGAATGCACATATCCATAATGATGATGATAGATATATGCATGACACTTATTGGGGAACAAGATATGGATGTCTAAGGTATATGGACTAAAAATATGACACTTGCAATTATTGTTTTGAAAGCAACAACCTAAATCCAAAATATCATGACCAATGCTTAAGAAATGGCAATGATTACGACCAAAAAAAAATTCGACCAACATATTTTGGCGAAATATGCCAAAATATATACTCAAAAAGAATTAAAAGAAGATGATGATGAAGATGGTACATTTTTTTTAACGTAGAAAAACAAAGATGGATGAGCATGGATGGAAAGGGAAGGTGATTGAAAAGGGTTTACAAGTATGGTTTAGATTAATATATCGTTTGACAAAGGTGGATGATTGGGAATCATGGGATTTTTAGGTGTTTTGTTGGTTGACGGCCGAAGGTGGATATGTTAAATGAGGTGGTGATGACTCGACAACACTTGAAGCTTGGATATCTTCTTTGTGTTCTTCACTTGCTAGAAAGTGGAAAAGATGCATTTCGTAATGAAATTCACTTGGATGAGGTGGTGATGACTCGACAACACTTGAAGCTTGGATATCTTCTTTATGTTCTTCACTTGTTAGAAAGTGGAAAAGACGCATTTCATAATGAAATTCACTTGACTTTTGATGACATAGGCAAACATATTTATAAGTGTATGGGTATGACGGTTGCCCTTTGATTCAAAGAGCGACACAAGGGTGAACATAGGTTTATGTATCATGAAAGATGGTTTGACCTTTATGGATTAAGTTGTAGTGGTGATGACACATTTAGTAGAGTGTAGGAGATGGTTACATGGTTGAATCTTCTTGTGAAGATGACTAGGTGGAGTTATTGGTGAAGATGGGTGAGAGTGAAAGAGCGATATTCATGGAATGAATTTCTTGGGTAGGAGGTGGTGGTGACACTTTTGGTGGTGGAGACAATTGTGAGTTGGGATATCCATTGATGGATGAAGATGTGGTGGAGGGTGTTTTAGATGGTACATTAGGTGCACTATGATATGAAATTAGAGGTTGAGGTTTATTGTTTACGAGGTATGATATTGATTTTTGGTTTCTTTGAGGGCATGGAAATGGTGGATGACTCGAGATTGATAGTATAAAGGATGACTCAGTTTTTCATTTCACATTGGTGGTGGAAAGTTTGACAAGGAAGAGGTTGATTGCGGGTAAATATGTTGGGCCAATGGAGGTATATTCTTGGAAGTAAGAGTGTTGGAGATTTTGGTGGTGTGATGTGGGTTTAGGTTTAAGGTAGAAGGATATATGTAAGTGGTTTGATTTGGGTTTAGGTTCATACTCATCCGGATGTAAAGTGTAACAAAAAAAAATAAAGACGAATCAACACGAAAGTGATAAACTTGACAATGACACGAAGGATGAAGGATAGCATACAATGAACTTCATCCATGAAGTTATGTAGCTCTTCTCGAATATTGCGAATGTTTAAAGAACAATCACAAAAAAAAAATACAAGTTATGAGGTTTTCCTAAAGATGCTAGCGGAAGAGGTGGACGGAAGGTGTTTGACTTCTATATTATAATAGAGTCATAACTCAAGAAATATACATGAACAATGAGTGACATTTTAATTTGCATTTCGCCAATTAAAAATACTTAAACATTTCGGATGAAATATTTAAGTTGTCACATTGACTTAGAGAGGTATTAGATTACTATCTAACTATCTCTTGACAAAGGAGTGGATTGTTTGGAAGGGACAAGATGCTAAATAAGGAAGTGAGTATGCATGAAGACTCTAGGACACTTAAGACACTTTTGAGACTATTATGACCTATCGGATTGTGACACTAAGGTTCTCATGAAATAAGGGTGTAAGATCTAAAGGCAAGAAATATATACCTAGATGGATGAGGCATATAGAGTTAAGCATGTAAAGGCATTTAAGCATGCTAATAAATATAAAAAATATCATATCAAAATAGTTAGAAAAACAGAATCTATTATAATAAACATCCATTCAATAACTAAGCAAATAATTACGAATGCATACAATCAAATCACATAAGAATAAATAAGCATCTAGAAATATCATATATGTGGGATGCCATAAATCTATGAATGAAAAACTCTAATGATAAGCAAGGTTCATAAAGTAAACTAGCGTTAGGTATATTTAGGAAGAACCATTTAATCAAGTTGGAGAATGAGTACGAGACTATTACTAGTGCTGCTCAATTCAGGCTAAACACGACCATTTTTACGGGTTACACACACCCAACTTCTCACATAGAAGCAATTCAACCGTTAGGTTAAATTGAATTTCTAGTCAATAGATTCTCCAGTAATCATTCTCTTTTTAGAAGAAATTGAGTTCCTAAATTTACCTAACGAAGGGTACCAAATATGAAATTTGCTTGGTTCACTAATACTTGGCTTAAGTGATTCAAACATCATGTTTTTATTAAGGTAAATCTAGATGATATATTTAACTCACGATCCTAATAGAGACGTGTTGAATGTTTAGATAAGAGTAAACAAAATGTTTTAATCTTTTGTTTATGATTTATCAGTTGTTTGGTTTTAATGACATATTACTTGATTTAATAAATGTGCTTGATTGAAGAATGCTCCTTAGCATATCTTGTGAAATGAATCTCATTAAGATTATTTATCTTAAATGAGTTTGTGATCTTCAAATGATATTAAAACAAGACACTTATATATTCTTAAACAAATATTATTTTCTTTGATTTTTGCCAATGTTATATACCATAATTTAACTAGTATTAAAAAATGACTTTTACTTGTTTATGCATTGTGAAAAATTATTTTTCAGTTATTATTTCACAAAGGAATGTGTAGTGTATTATCTTGTAATACAACCATTCATGCTACAAAGAAAATAAAATTCATAGAATATATTGTGTGTATTATTCTTAAATATGTATTTTAGCTTGGAGTGATGATTTTAAGTAGTGTGAGCAAAGTTTACATAGGTTTTTCGGAGATGACACATTTATCCATTGTACTACAATGTAAATTGCTTGAATATTTCGGATGAAACATCCAAGTTGTCAATCCTTCTTCATTGTATATTTTATGCATATATTTGCTAAATATTTGGAACACAACTATTGAACAAGTAGACTCAATATGACATCATATTCACAAGTGTGAGTTATGATCCGATGCATATTCTTATCGTCTTAGAAAAGGATTTTGTTATTTTCATATCAATCGAGTGTGATTGAGTATTGATTGGCCTAGAAACAGTCAACAAAAGTCAACCAAAGAATTGGTCAACTAAAGTCAAACTATAAAAGGCTCAATGCACCAAGGAGAGTATAGGAATTCCCCGGGTCGTTTAAATCCCGACGAGGAGTGAATTGTATCGAAAACGAATTTGAGATCAAGTGATTATGAAACGATGATTGGAAAAAGAGATTGATTGAAATTAAACTACGAAATTATGAATTAAAATGATAGACAAACACTACAAATGATTACTGAAATATGCAAACGTTACAAATCTAAAAAATGTACGTTTACGTTTAATTAAAAACGTCTACGTACGAAAATAAAAGTGAAAATAGAAACCTACAAACACCTAGATGATGAAAAACATATTTTTACAATCTAAATGATAAAATAAAATTTTAAGAAAAAGAAAAATATATTTTTTTAGACTTTTTAATTAATTAATATTAATTAATTATTAATTACTAATTAAGCTAATTTAAATTAAAATAAATACTAAACTAATTTATATAATTATGAAAGTATTTTCTAAAATTACCTAACAATTACAGAAGTCCTAAAAAATTACAAAATGTTCCTAAAATTAATAAAAAACTATTTTAGAAATTAATTATCTAATTATTAATTTAAAACTAATTAAACTAATTTAATTATTATAAATAGAAGATGAATAGTAGAAATTCTAAGAAAATTACTGAAAACTCTAAAAATTAATTAGAACCTAGGAAAAATATAAAAAGAAGCTACTGTTTAACAAAATTTAACAAAACTATTTAATTAACTAGTTTTAACTAATTATTAATTTAACTATCATTAATTCTAATAACTACTAAATGAACAGGGAAAATTCTAGAAAAATTTATACAATTACTTTAAGATACTAGGAATCTAAGAAAATTATAAAAACAGGTAACTATTTAATAAAAATTTAAAAAGAAAAATGAAAATCTAAATTATATTAAATAGAAACTATCACTTTTCTTAAAAAGTGATTATTTTTGGATTTTTCTTTTTGAAACTTGATTTTACACTGAAAACAAATAACTTTTGTGAAAACAAAACTTTTGGAACTTAAAAATGAGTTGTGTGCAAGCTTATGGGCTTAACAGCTTAATGTTTTAAGCTTAAAGGAGATTCTAGCTTGAAAAAGCCACCCCAAAAGCTGTAAGCTGAAGACCAATGGACAATTAAGTTGAAAACAAGATAGATGGACTTAGAATAAGCTAAAACAACAACCAAAGCTCACTGAATAGGCAATAAACAAGAATAAGCAATTCCAAAACCAAGCAGACCCCAAACAGGCCTTGATGGCTTTTGCAGGCCTAGATTTAGCTAGGGGCAAAGGCTCTCAATGCCTAAATAAGCCTGGATTCAGTAAGCTAGCACAGCTAGCTTCCCAAAGAACCAAAGAACTCAAGGAGAGCTTAAGTAAGGAGCTTGTAATGGGCTTGAGAAGGTGGCTACAACTCACTGAATTGGCTAACAACTTAGTGAAGTGTATAAGTGACAAAGAACAAGCCAAAAGCTCACAAGCTATTCCCACAGATGCACAAGCTAGGGAAATACTCAATGTGAGCTACAAAAGTTTGAAAGAACAATTTGAAAGCTAAAATAAGCTTGTGAGAACTCAAAGTGAGCACAAGTGAATCAAATGAACTTATGTGATATAAGCAGTTTGCACAAAGAGTCACAAGCTAGGGCAAAAGCTTATAAGAACAATATCAAGCAGTCACAACAACCTAATAACAACTATTAGCAATAATTAAAAACAACTAAAGCATAAAAAGAATCAAACAAGCTAATTAACACACTAATGAATCAGCATACAGTGGAACCAAGAGCAACTTTGAGAGCACAAAAAACTGTCCCAATAAGCTATTAAGACTAAACTAAAAGCACAACTAACAAGACGGGCTGGAAAACTTCACAAATCAGCAAAGATCAAAGAAATTGAGCCATTGATAAACAAGTTGTGGCTATAAGAAGTTTAGTCCAACTAGTGGTGCAGGGGAGCTTAGTGCTTAACAGGCCAACTTTGGAACCAAATGTCAATAAGCAAATGACTTGTAGGATGCAATTTTCTTGTTGAATAAGGTAAATTAGCAACCAAAGAACACACAAAAACAACACTTATTCATTTTCAATCCATATTAAGCATTGTGCACATCCTAGAAAAAGTGTCCATTTCACAGTTAGGAGTTTTTGACTTTTTCATCTATTTGTGAAAGTTGACTTTTATGAAACTTAATCTAGATTTAAGCACTGATTGTGTTAATATAAGCTATAATGCAACTACTCTTAAGCTAAGTTATCAAATTTAAAGCAAAAACTAGGAATTTGAAGTCCTAAATTTTAACAGTTAACAGCAACAATAAGACTAAAGATCAATTTGACTTTTTAATGAAAAACCTAAGTAGTTATTGACTAATATGAGCTATTCTATCCTACTGGAACATGTCTCAACTGATTTTAACAACAACAACCAACAATTTCACAGTTGAACTATCAAATCCAAACACCCCCCTTATATGATAGATTTGGAGATTTTCAAAGCATGAGGCTTACTCAACCCTTACAACTGATACATAAGCTTGAATTATAATGAGTTAGAGCCATTTAATCACAAAAATACTTATTCTAACAACAATTACTCAAGATTCAACCTAATGCTAAAAATGGCAGTTAAAGAAAAGATATTGAGCAAAATAGAAACTAATGAACAAGGGCTATCTTTTAAGCAACAATATTACTATTACACTCCTATTAAACACAAGAGCACAAGGATAAGTATGTATTGAGCATGAGAGCAGTAGAAGGCAAAAATTGGAAATAAGCTTACAATGAGCACCCAAGCTAAGAACATGAAACCAAGAACCACAAATTACTTCCTAACACTCCCCATGGAGTTCTAACCCATGGCCATCCCATATTCACCATGCTCCATTGGTTTCTTCTTCTTCCACACTGATTTTTTTATTTTTCTTAGATTTCTTTTTATTTTTGAGTATTTTTTTTTCTTTTGAGTTTATGACCTTACAATGATGTAAATGCTTTAAAAGCTTTTAAAAACCTGTAAGTGAACTTAATTGAGCTTAAACAAACATTCAACCACAACTTTTAGTCACTTAAGCTTAATCATGAAATTTTGAATTTGAAAGAGCATAAACAAGAAACTGTATTACTAACTGAAATTGAAGAGTGAAATAAGTTTAAATTACACTGGAATACTGAGGTTACAATTTCTAAAAGCTAAACATAACACTAAAAACAGAGAATTTATAAAAACGACTTAAAAATAAACTAGGTTCACTCTCCCACTCCAAGGCTGCATCTTTTTCTTCTTATATCCCTCCATTAGGGTTTGTGAAGACTTTTTAGCACTTCCCACCACAATTCTGAGCCGTTGGATAACTTTCTTTTGATCTTGACCTTTAAAACCATTTTGGCGCCTTTTTCTTTGACTGCTAAAAAAGTTATCATTGAGTGGGATTATGGAGAAGCAATTAAGGAATTTTGGATGTTTGTGAGAATTGGGGGAACATGGAGAGGTGAGGTTGAGGTGGAAGAATGGAG
>LBNU01006683.1:3692-34402 GCA_014162995.1 Artemisia annua | reverse complement strand
CTATGACGATAGTCAAGGCATCCTATCAATGACTCACCCAGATAGCAACGCTATGCATGATATACTACCTTAAAATCGATAACGCACATCAACGATTCACGTTTCTAAAGACGTTCAAGCTGTTACCGTATAGGAGATTAGCCAAGTTTCGCTCTAGTCTACGTAGATTGAAACATTATCAACTAAAAAAATACAGATCACAACATACATCATCACATGATCAATCATAGTTAAGGTTTGCATTTAGATCTAAGCAAACACAAAGTAAATTAGCCTAGCATGATTAAAGAAAGCCAAGTAGCAACATAAATCACACAACCATAGACATATTGTATGAATAAAGACTTATCTTCGAATTAAACATGCATAGTTAGAGGGGGGTTAGGAAGTACCCTCTAAGGTCACTAATAACGAATCAGGGTTTAACCATAAAGTTGCTTCACATCAAGATTGACTCTAGTTTCTCCAAGTTATCATTTATAAAGTAAAGAAAAATGTTCTGATATATATGTAAGAGAACGGCGGGCTGCGGCGTCACCCAATAGGTGACGGCGGTCAGCTCGGCGATTAGGGTTTTTAAGACGGCCTTCTTGACGTGGTCATAATTGGACTGGTTCGCGATCTGACGCTTGGTTGAGGCGTCACCATGTTGGCACTAGCGAACTCTCTGGCCCGTCACGAGTATGTTTTCGCAATTCTGGACTTTCACTTGTTCCTGACGGCGTCACCTTGTAGAGTGTGACGGCTTCAGCTTCTGTAATCTTCAAGGTCTTTTGAGTTTTTGTTGTTTTCCGCACTTTTTCACTCCGAAAACGCCCGAAAATGCTTCTTTTGTGATTTTCCCTTCAAAAGTACCTAAAATGAGAAAAGAAACGACTTTGGGTGAAATCCAAACCAAAAACATACGAATTAAGACTCAAACCGACCCCTAAAAACGCAACATTTTTCGTCTCATCACATAAATCATTTTTTTTTCTTTTTTAAAACACACACTAAATGAAATTTACAATTTTTATTTAATATTCCACATGGTACAAAACAATATGCATAAATCTTCTTATCTTATCGTCTTTTTTTACCGTTAAAACACCCAAATTTACAAATCATTAAGCGGATCGTACAAACCAATCTTTTATGTAGTCAGTCTTTCTGACACCGCCTTCTTCAACCACGCAACGGACCACCATTTACGACCACAACTTAGCAATATAGACACCATCAAATGGCGCTAAAACCACTACTTTAAAATACCTTCTGTGTTTAAACATTATATAATATTACACGTCCAAAACAACTAGCAATAGTGGTGACCACTGTTTTCGTATCATCGTTGCTTCGTGGTGCACCGGTAATCTGCCATTTTTTTATGAAATAGTGTGTGATAAAGTTGTTCCATAAAGTTATCATCATGCGTAAAGTTAGCATTATGTAAAACATATAATTGCTCAACAAAATTTTTGATTAGAAGGTGTCCGCCACCGTAACACGCGAGTACCGTGCTATAAAAGCCTTTTATAATGTTACTAAATGGATAAGCAAGAAAACAAGCTAATTTTCAATTAATAACCTCTGTTGTACGCTCTCTCTCTTCTTTTTTGCAATTAATCAACTAGACCTTGTTATCACCGAAAAATATAATCACACGAGTACCCGCCGTCGCAACGCCCGATTATTATTGATTCATTTGATGCGTGTTAAATTGGATAATCTTAACAATATTGAAATCACTACAAGAAAAAGTGACTTTAGTGACCAGCAATTTTCGTCACAAACAGTACCAATTTGGTCACTAAACGTGATTAGTGACCAAATTTAGGTGGTCACTTGTGGTCACTACAGGTCCGTCACTAATTACACTTAGAGACCAAATGCAGTTTCGTCACTAATTAGTGACCAGAAAGTCGTCACTGATTGGATGGGGTAGATACAACTTCAAACCAATCAGTGACCAAATATCTGGTCACTAATCTGCCAGAGACGAAATGTTGGTCACTATTTTGATTGATTAGTGACCAAAAAGTGGTCACTATCCACAAGTTGCCGACAACCGCAAAATGCTCGGTTGCGTCGTACCCTTTTACTTTTTGCAAAACAGAAAACTAAAGTTCCATAACTGTAATTAATCCATGATTTTCAAACAAAAAAGAGAATATAATCAATACCCATAACATACCAACAATTGCATCATTTTGTCTCAAATACAACATTGAACGTGAATAAAGTCTAACAAGATGATTTTCAAGACAACCTTCTTATAACACACAATCTTTGAATCTTTGTTACTACCCGTAATGTACGATAGAAAAAAAAATGACATCCGCAAATTCTTTCCAGGCTGCAAATTATTTCCTGCAGCTTCTTTCCTGCAAATCCTTCAATTCAATCCTGCAAATCCTTCAATTCATAATAAAGAGACATTCAAACGAATATGAGTTTTCACTTTCTAAGGAGAGTTCATAAGCTGCAGTAAACTTAATAAGAAACACTATAAGAAGACCACCAGCAACTTTACACTCTATGAAAACTCATATCAGATTCACATTTAAAGATAACATTATAAACTATCAAGAGTTTAAGACCAGTTGAATAAGAGTTTATATTTCACTATATCCACACACTTTTCTGTAAAACAGCTGGTGCACCCAACACATCCTTAACATTCCTAGTTTCTCTTCTTACCATCCTTAATCCATGGAAACTTTTCCTATTTGCTAGAGGTCAAGGATAGCTAACGGCGACAGGTGCAAAGCTTCACAACTAGCAAAAGCCAATTTTATACAGGTCTACAATCATAGCTTATCAGTCGATTATATACAAGGGACTCAAAGTGATAACCACTAAATCAAGAACACGAAAGCATAATCACATCATTAGATCTACTCCTGATTTATACTACTAACCAGTCACATATCACAATGCAAGCATGTATAAACACAGTTTCAATAACACATCATGGCAAAATATCCATATCCGAAAAAATGTGTGAAGTACGTCTATGATATAACTGATCAACAATTTCAAATGCTGATATAATGTTCTCGTACAGGCACACTTCCCTCAAATTACTTATGTGCTTATGTGCTCCACTTATTTTAAATGAATGAAAAAATTATTTTAAACTGATAAAGAATCAGAACCGACCAAGAGATACACCAAAACTGGAGACACTGACCAAACATAAGAACTAAAGAAAGTACTACAGATCCAAAAATACCACTCGACTAACAATTCAATCTAACTACACCAAGACAGTCTCAAGACAGTCTTAACCCTCTATCTCACTCCAGGACCATAGAACCACAATTAAGGAATATGCAGAAAAATGACAAAAGATGCATACCCAAAAAAAAAGAAAAAAAAAGAAAAAAATAATAAAAAAAATTAAAAATGCAGCCCTAACAAACAACAGTTAACCACACTTGATAAGGAATATGTAGACCAGGTACAGTAAGGACAAAAAATGCAACCCACAAATCAAAACCTTAAAATTGCAGACCTGCAACTAATGACCTGCAACTAATGACATAACTGAACACATGACAGCTAACCACACTTGAGAAACATCTTCAAATTTTCCAATTCAATTCAACTCACTTTTCTTTTGGGGGTTAGTATATAACTTCCACATCTAAAATGCTCCTAAACAGTAACCTAAAGCAAGGCGTTTAGCTAATCAAAAGGCTGTGATTGAAGCTATCGACAAGAAGAGCAAGAATCTTTTATCAAAATCAACATAGAAAGGAGATTGAGATTTTGACTTCTGAAATTAGTCAAACAAGGCGTTTATGTTCACTGGAAGCATTGTCACGCCCGTTTTAGTTTTAGATTGTGACAGACTGACAGATTACTATTAGACATTATAACCTTGAACTGAAGCCAATTTAATCACAGTAATACTCTCTACATCATCTCTTCTCAGTCTTAATTCAACCGCTATCAAGCTATCAGCATCATATAATTTGAAGTTCAAATAAACTGCAGATCGTACACACAGAACTTACACCCTCAATCTTCATTCACTTGTAAGTAATATCCTTGGTCATTATCAGTTTATCGCTCTTAACTCGCAAGTTATCAAAACTGTCAAATCATGTAATTTGCTATTGCATGTCATCATTTGTCACCTAACTCAACAACTATAATATCTCACAGCTAATATCATTACAATAATACTAATAACTAGTTCACGAATAATCGAATATACCTATCAGTCAACATCCTAATATGTTCGAAAGACGATCAAATATATCAATCAACATCTTATAACGTTACACGAAACACAAAACAAAGCTATAGCAACAACAACGCCTTGTGAAAAAAGTATCTCCACCTCAAACTACCTGATCTGAATGCTAGATAACAATATATCAAATATATCAATCAACATCTTAACTTCGCATAATTAAGCATTCACAAACACAGTAGCCTCATAAATCTATATCTAATCAATGACTAAATTATTGCATAAAAACAGGCTAACTATAGCCAAATTGTATCCACCAAGCCTAAAACACTCGTTGCAAACAAGATATCAGTTGTTAAAAAAAGTAAAAATCCATGAACTCAACTCTACAATTAACATACCAAGTACTATTTTACATCAATCGTTTAATCAGGACTAGCCGGTTACAACTGAGATCATCAATCGGTTAATCAAAACAAAATATCAGCCACATAACTTCGCACTAATTAAGCATTCACAACACGAAGGTTTTTATCATATCAAAAAAATTCCACCTAACACGAATTATCCACGCAACTTCACATCGTCTAACTAATCATGAATATCAACTAACCACGCAATTTCATTTTTCTAGATTTTTACATACTTTCGAGGCTATACATTATGTTAGACATTTCATCAAACACCTTTGGTGCAGCAATTACAACTACGCTACTTACACTCGTAAATCAACTGTCTATCCTAACTATGACTCAGCTTTTATTACTAATTTCACAAGCAACTAACACAAATTACACTCAAAAAACTAAAATCGATGTAATCATACAAATCAGAACTTATAGCACAAAACTTAGTCTCCAAAACTAATTCACTCAAAAACTGAAATGTAATCATAAACTGAATTTGTGAATTTGTGATAACCTGATAAGTGAGGAGCTGATGAATTTGTGATGAACGAATCAACCGAGCGAATATATGAGGAGCGACTGCATTTAATGGAACAGCAGTGAATATAATTGTATTTGGGATTTTAATGGAACGACTGCTTGTGAGAATATAAGGGTGTTTGGATTTAAGTATTTGGACAAGTTATTGTTTGGACAAGTTAAATGGATTTAATGGAACAAACTTGACCCGAAAGATTGTTTGGTATTTGGATTTAAGCATTTGGATCTAAAAAAGTTATAGGATCTAAAAAATTTATTAGGTCTAGAGGTATATGGACTTGCAAGTATTTGGCATAATGTTAAACAAATTTTTTTACTGAATTTTTACATCTATTTGTACTTATCTTGCCATAATAAAATGTTTCAAAATGTATATAAATTCATTTTTACAACAATGATTTTAGTCGGTTATTATTATTATTATTTTGTTAAATCAGTGGCTAATAAACTTATCTATATTATGAATCAAATATATTCGACATGTAGTTCGGTCAATAATTAGTGACCATCTGGCTCGTCGCTAATAATTTACAAATGACCAAAAATCAATGGCGAGGGTTATGTGGTCACTAAAGGGCCAAAATAGTGACCAAAATAAAAGTGGTCACTAAATTCTCGTCACTAAACACACTTTTTCTTGTAGTGAATACTTTTTAAGTTTTTTTAAAACTAAACAACTACAATTTTTTGTTGTTGGACAACAACTACAATACTGAGGTAAATCAGTTTCAAGAACGCTATGGTTATAATTATATATAACATAAAAATTTAACTTAAAATGCATGTGCATTTAAAGATAAAAGAGACACATGGTATGATGTTCTAGTGGATGAAGTATTTGATTTCGGTTGGGTGGGTTGTGAAGATGTAGTAGTACAAGTAGACAAGTTTATGGCGTCACATTTTAAACCCTTTTGATGCAAATTTCATGTAAACAAATTGCCATTTTGATATAAACTTAAAGTACAGTGTACATGTACCACTTCTTTCTGCTTTTTCTAACTTCACTTTGTCTACCCTTACGTAAGGTTAAAAAACATTGAGTAGTAGTAGTACGTGTGCCTTGGCATCTTTCTCTAACTTTTTTTTTATAGCTAGTAGATCTTGCATAAATTATGATTCAAGTAAGGAGTTAAAACTGGTACGTATGAGTCATAATTGAAATTTATGACGGGTCGCAATAACTCATAGCGAGCTGGCTAAAACGCAAACATGCAAATACGCAATTATCCCTTACAAAGGTTTACGTTATTACAGAAAAGGTTTAATTGCGCGCGTTCAACAAAATCAATTATCATGAGACCCAAGCCTAAAGCTGCAAAGAGGCTCAAATGGAACTATGAACTTGAAACTGTGAGAAAAAATATTAATAATTTGATTAAGATTCTAGGACGTTTGTTTGTGAAATATTATAGCATTAGGCTAACCTGCTTGCAAAGTCTCAAATCATAACCCCAAACCATGATAATAATCAGAAAATTTCGAGTGAAAGAATGAGTTAGTCTGTGAGGTGTAATGCTAAAGAGTGACGGCCCAGAGCTAATTTACAAGTGACGGCGTCAGAAGTAGATCTAGGCCATCCAAGAACCCTAATGACGGCGAGCTGACGGCGTCATAACCCATAACCTGACGCCGTCAGAATGTAAAATCTATATATACTTTTCTATTTTTCATTCATTAGTGTGGAACTTTTGTCGCAATCCCACGTCATCAAAAACTAGTTATAATTATTGTCCATATATAAAAACTGAACACTTATTTTCGTACAAACATAAATAGTAAGGTGGACACTTTTTTTGGAACAAAGGGGGTATGAACTTACAAAAAATATGAGTATCTATACTAGTATATAAAGTGTTTACGACTTCCTATAAAAGGAATGCTTAAAAAGATTAAAACTACACACTTGGAACTTATGGAATCTTTTTACTGGTTTTTAAATATTACAAGTTCTAAAGCTATATTTACAACTATTTAATGCACAAACACATCAATTCAACACATATTAATAAAATACCCCCACTCAAATTCCATTGTTAGCTCCCTATTTGTAATTCCCTTTCTAACCCCGTGTTAATTTTAATAAATTTTGCCGTTCAAAAAAAGGTATACCTAATAGTACAAAACAATAATGCATAAATCATTTATTTTTCTTTTTTAAAACACACACTAAATGAAATTTACAATTTTTATTTAATATTCCACATGGTACAAAACAATATGCATAAATCTTCTTATCTTATCGTCTTTTTTACCGTTAAAACACCCAAATTTACAAATCATTAAGCGGATCGTACAAACCAATCTTTTATGTAGTCAGTCTTTCTGACACCGCCTTCTTCAACCACGCAACGGACCACCATTTACGACCACAACTTAGCAATATAGACACCATCAAGTGGCGCTAAAACGACTACTTTAAAATACCTTCTGTGTTTAAACATTATATAATATTACACGTCCAAAACAACTAGCAATAGTGGTGACCACTGTTTTTGTATCATCGTTGCTTCGTGGTGCACCGGTAATCTGTCATTTTTTTATGAAATAGTGTGTGATAAAGTTGTTCCATAAAGTTATCATCATGCGTAAAGTTAGCATTATGTAAAACATATAATTGCTTAACAAAAATTTTGATTAGAAGGTGCTTGTCACCGTAACACGCGAGTACCGTGCTATAAAAGCTTTTTATAATGTTACTAAATGGATAAGCAAGAAAACAAGCTAATTTTCAATTAATAACCTCTGTTGTACACTCACTCTCTTCTTTTTTGCCATTAATCAAATAGACCTTGCTATCGCCGAAAAATATAATCACACGAGTACCCGACGTCGCAACGCTCGATTATTATTGATTCATTTGATGCGTGTTAAATTGGATAATCTTAACAATATTGAAATACTTTTTAAGTTTTTTTAAAACTAGACAACAACTACAATTTTTTGTTGTTGGACAACAACTACAATACTGAGGTAAATCAGTTTCAAGAACGCTATGGTTATAATTATATCTAACATAAAAATTTAACTTAAAATGCATGTGCATTTAAAGATAAAAGAGACACATGGTATGATGTTCTAGTGGATTAAGTATTTGATTTCGGTTGGGTGGGTTGTGAAGATGTAGTAGTACAAGTAGACAAGTTTATGGCGTCACATTTTAAACCCTTTTGATGCAAATTTCATGTAAACAAATTGCCATTTTGATATAAACTTAAAGTACAGTGTACATGTACCACTTCTTTCTGCTTTTTCTAACTTCACTTTGTCTACCCTTTACGTAAGGTTAAAAAACATTGAGTAGTAGTAGTACGTGTGCCTTGGCATCTTTCTCTAACTTATTTTTATAGCTAGTAGATCTTGCATAAATTATGATTCAAGTAAGGAGTTAAAACTGGTACGTATGAGTCATAATTGAAATTTATGACGGGTCGCAATAACTCATAGCGAGCTGGCTAAAACGCAAACATGCAAATACTCAATTATCCCTTACAATGGTTTACGTTATTACAGAAAAGGTTTAATTGCGCGCGTTCAACAAAATCAATTTATCATGAGACCCAAGCCTAAAGCTGCAAAGAGGCTCAAATGGAACTATGAACTTGAAACTGTGAGAAAAAATATTAATAATTTGATTAAGTTCTAATTTTTAATATTGATGTAGGAACAATTGACATACTAAGATAGATAATAAACAATATGTAGTCACCAACAAACTTTTAACCTATTGCTATCACATATAAATGTCGGATCAACATCAAGTAGTTATGGGTTCAAGTCACATACAAGATCAAAGTGCTTGCCGATCAAAAGAATAACTACCATCCCGCCAATCAACGGGTTCCTTTTTCAACTTCATACTTTCGCCATATTTTTTCTAGTTTGCACAAAGTTTAGTGAGATTGTGTTGGATGATCTTGTTTTGCCTTATTTTCAACAAGCATATAGTTAAGCAAAATGGCGCCAAGTAGTATGTATAAGACCGATTCTTGAAGCCCAACTGGTTGGTTCTTCTTCTTCAAAAGAAACCCAATGTAATAAATCAATAAATAAAAAATAACCCAGATCCATCAGTTTTGGATGTCTAAATGTCATTGTAATAAGACTAGCGACCGGCATACCTAATTTTATGCATAAGAAAGATCATCATACATGCAACATCTGATTTAATCATTCTCCTTGCATCTGGGTCGGTCTGGTTTTATACGAAGAAAAAATAATAATAATAAAAAAATAAAAAAATAAAAAAAAAGGTCTGAAACATTTCATGATTACATGAGTTGTGTTATCTAAAACCTATATGCAAGATCGTCACTACTCATTATACTCTGAAACATTCCATGATTACACAAAGTTAAAAGCATAAAACAGGTTAATTAGTATCACACTTTTGTACAACAAAATTAGTGATGATAAATTTTCAAGCTGTACAGATTATGATATCTGCAATGGGCGTTGCCTTCTTCTGAAGACGGTGCTTAAAAAATCTTGGAAGAAACAGACATCCTATAATAACTTATTTCTACTTTCTTCCAACATAAGCTGCCAGTTTTGACAAGTCTGGGATCCAAAAAGACAGTTCAGAAGAACCAGTAACGAACATTAGACTGCCAGGAGCCCATTTTATGACAGGGGGTTCGTTTTCGGTGCTCAGCCAACTAGCCGCCTGAAAAGAGCAAAAATCAAGTGTTAAAATTAGGCTCGTGAAATATTCAGATCTATTTCATTTTGCAGTCTACAGCAATTTAATATGTATTGGTTTATCTACAATATTCCAAATTATATATGACTACAGATGTATAGCTTTGTATAGTTTTATTCCATTCCACTAAAGAATGAAGAAAATAGCCTTTCCCTCAAGGAATGAATATCAATATAAGGGAAGGAATCACGTCTATTAAGTTAGCCACCAAGTGATAATCAACCGGGTTTTGTTCTCTATGCCACAGCGGTTCATTCCATTCAGCCATCCATTAGTGCATGTGAAACACTACCTCACAGTAATAAGATCCAAGGAGATGGTTCTGCTATGAGTTATTAAGTTAGAGATAACAACGTTGCACTACTTTCTAATTTCAGATCATTTCTATTTTTACTTTTTGGGGTGTATGGAAGAAAAGGTACTGTTTACAGGATTAGTGTGGGGAAGAAAATGTTGAAAGAATTAGTGAATCGTACCTCTTTGCCAGTGCGGGTGCTCCAAGCATAGACGCTGCCATCACCGGAACCTGCAAAGCAATAATCTGATTACTACGGGCTCGAAAGAAAATTAATAGGCACTTTTTTGTTCCTAAACTGTCTCGTCTTTATTAATTGATAACTGAATAATATTATGAGCTAGCAGTATTGACAACACAAACTTTGATGATATGTGAGTGGCTACTTAGATTGCATACTCGTCATTCACCTATTATAAAACTATCACCTCAAACTTAACACGTCAAAAATTAAGTGGGAGACTATCAAAAACCATCGACAATGAGCATATACATTCTTCATTGTGTGTACGTGCTCTAATTCTCAGCTTAAAAGCCATCTAAAGATTGTAGGAGCACTTGTATTACCTGACATAACAAAGTTTCCTTCAGGACTAAAAGAGGCCTCCAGAGTGGAATAAATTGAAACTGGCTTAACGTTATACGTCCACAGCTGTACAAAAGTATAAAAGCTCCTTAGCAAGATGTGCAAAATATTTTTTGTATATAGAGTAAAATCATGATGAAAAATTTGAAGCAGTGCAAATACTCACAAGTGTGCCGCGGAAAGAATCAAGAACGTGAATACGGCCATCCCTAGTTGTTAAAAGCATAAGTCTACCATCATTACTGAATTTAACAACATTTGCATCGGATAGATCTCCACCAACAGAGAATATATCAAAAGGACCCTACAAGAGATCAGTATTTTGAATATCAACCTTTGCATAAACTATAAATTTGATTTGTTTGAACAAATGATAACCTTTTCATAATAGCGAGAATCAAACATTTTTATTGATCCTCCATACGCAACTGCAAAGGCAAGCCCTTGATCATCATAAGCTGTAGCAGGTCTTCCTTGTACACGTAAAAGGCCCTAAATCAAGTGATCATTAGCTCCGTCAGCTTCATGGAAATATACATACATACATACATACATCAAAAAGTGTATCAGGTGGACTATAAGACAACCTGACATTTATCAGCTCTTTGATCCCAAAGCAGAACAGTTCTATCAAGAGAGCCAGAGAGAAAACATTCTGCCCGAGCACATAAACTAAGAGAGACAACCCTAGAAGAAACAACAATGCAAGGCGTTGATATATTAGTTTGGTACTACAGTGGCATGCACGAAATATGGTATGTGATGAGAGACCCTGCCTATCATGATGACCTCTAAAGTAGCGCAAGTATTTGTTGTCATGTAACGAGAGAAGCCGCAGAGATTCTGCAATACCAAAACCATTTAAGTATTGACACTAATAGATTGTACACCTGCCTGTAACATCATGATATACGTACCGTCCCATCCATTTTTTGAGGAGTATATAACAGTAGTGGGGTGCGAAGTGAAGGAAACCAGGTCAACCCCGTACTTTTTGCTATTAATGGTCTTCAAACAACTGCATATAAGAAAACAGAAAATCAAGCAAATTGCAACAACAGCAGACTGAGACTTTATATGATTATGCAGAATTGCAGGTAAATTCATTGATTATAATGCTACACAACAGCAGATATTGTGATCCTCTAAGGTATAGTCAGTTACTCCTTAATACCTAGCATATGTCCAAAAAGTTAAACTAAACATCCAGAGCAAATCTGGATTGATATAAATGTAGGTATATACTGAGTGATAAATTGAGTACATATAACCGTTATGTGATGCATTTTGCTTAGAATCATTCACAACAAAGAGGTAACTTGCACCAACATAATCTCTTTCCTTTCTATCAGAACATCTACGGATGTGAGATGTCAAACAAAGACATACCTTGCATTAGTCACATCATAGAGCCGAATGGACTCATCATCGCTAGCAGTCACCAAAAAATTCGACGTCCTGTGAAAATCCATTGAGCTTATCCTACCACTCTGCAAAAAAGGAAAATTTGTTCAATGTGCTGTATAACTTAGCAAGAACAACTGTAATGCAAACTTTATATGCACGAATCAACTAATATCCCTACTAACTGCCAGGGAAAAACAGGCAATGACATACCAGTCATGATCATGAAATGAAAATGACATTAAGCACCTCAAAAGCAATAACAACTTTCGAGTTGGGTCTGAATGCAACATAAAGAAATATACAAAACCACACATAGATATTTGAATTGCAAGACTAAATAAAAAATGTGTACATATTTACAAGCAGTTAGTTATAGTTGAAGTATGAAATATACGTAATCGCGAAAAGCGACGCCAACTTCCATGCTCTGAATAATCTCTTCAGTTAGCTCCAGTGACACCTTATCTTCTCCATCTGTTGTTAATCCACCACCTAACACAGATCAATTCAGTAATCAACAATACAATAACATCATTATTTTATGAATTTAATTACTAACCTGCCATTGATGGATTCGATTTTCTGAAATTCTTTTTCTGGTTGATGTGTTTGCCGGAGGAGATGGTGGTGGTATTATGAGTATGTCTTTAGACGTTACACTTTTATGGGTTTGGGCCTCGTGTCTGGACTGGCCCAGCCCAGTAACGAATTTCAATGTCGATGATGGTAACTAACAAGTACCAATAGATTTGGTAAGTAACTATTGCCATTTTTTTTTTTTTTTTTATTATTATTATTTTTTTTTTAACGGATATTTCATTTCACTCCTCACAAATGGAGGTAATTTGAACACAACAAGTTACATCGAATATAAAGGGCAAAATCGAAATCGACTTGCCAAACAAAATACAGAAAGTAACAAGTTAAGCCAAAACAAGACATACACCATAATAGTTATGACAAACTACAGCAACACCATACAAGGGTGGGGGGAATCACTAAGGTGAGCTTTTGGTAGACACAACCATATGAAGATGTAGCTTGACAAAAGTACACAAAGTACATAAAACATACATAGAAGATAAAACTGAGCATCCTTAAAGGAGCCAGACCAAAACCAAACAGATCTAAAGTCAAAACCCAAGGCAGCAGCAAACCCTCGATGACGGACCACAACAGATCTGAGCAGAAGCAACCAGATGGTAACGGATCTGAGCAGAAGACAGCGGTGGCGGCAGCGGCGAAGATGGGAGATGACAGATCTGTGAGAAGGCTTTTATTGTAGGTAGGAGAAAATATACAAGAAAGGATGGGAGAAGGAGGTCCAGACGGCCGACCAAGACCGACCGACCGCCGGAGAAGGAGATTTAGATGGATTGGGTTTTCTTTTTTTTTTTTTTTTTTTTTTTTTTTTTTTTTTTTTGTTCCTTTTCTTTTTTTTTATAGAGAGAAAGCTTGGTTTGTTATCTAGAGAGAGGACGGAGGAAAATCGTGGTAATTGCAGTAACTATTGCCAACTGGTAACTAGCAATTACCGTTTAGCGTCTTATTATAAAAGTTGTTTGGTAAATAGTTTTGGGTTTTGTTTAAATGCTAGTTTAATAAATACTACTTAAAAAAGTGTTGGAATATAAACATTACTCCTAGTTTCAACAAAAACACCCTGAAGCTTATTTACTTGGTTCATAGGCCTTTTAAAATTTTTGGATAAAGCTAATAAGCTTAATTTTGGGGGCTTATCAAATTTTACATCTTGAGCTGATAAAAGCTTATTAGATCCAAAAACTGAGCTTATTAGCTTATCAAAAGTTCAATAAACCGAACAAATAAGCATAAAAACAGTCGTTGGGTTATATGAATTGTTTGACGTGTGTCTTGTGAGAGATTAAATTTTTATTACAAGTTTTAGCTTCGGCTTATGAGTCCAACACAATAAAGTATGCCTAAGAACCTGATGTCTTGTACAAACTCATTTGAGTGAAGTACAATGCTTGAAGTGCTTCCTTATACTTTATCCATTAGTTTGTACACTTCAAGAAATGTTTAGTCATAAACAAAATCTTAAACACTTGACACCTACGTGATCAAACAAGTGTGATAATCATTCATCCATTTAGTCATTGTGTATTAAACTAGTTTGTAATTTTTAAAGCATTGTAATAGAGTCTTCTTCTCATTTCGAATGTTCATTTTATAATTGTCCATAACATTTTAATAAGATGCCCATAAACACTTGACATTACATATGACATAAAAGAATATGAACCGAGCAATACTGATATTCCAAGTTCAAATACAAAACTTGGGTGGTGACAATTTTATACTTGAAGGAATAATTATCTCTTGATTACCCTTTACTTTTTGAGAAAATCCCACTAAGTAATGGAATTAGAGTTTTCTTTTTAGCTTTCTTGTTCTTGAAGGATGATGAAGCACTCTTCTCTTGCATTTTTGGTACTTCAACAACTACTTTGGTTGGAGGAAGACTTTGAAGCTTAGCTAAATCAGCTTGTTTTAGTTCAAACATATTCTCATCGTTTGGTTCGTTCTTGTCTTCAACTGGTGGCTTCATTGGAGTTGGTTTCGGGTTTTCAATGCATTTGATCTCTTCTACCTCGGGGTAAATGGGTGAGTAATCACTTGAATTGGGTCCTCTTGCCGACTTTAGTTGGTTGAGTTCCGACTTTGTCTCTTCAAGTTGTTGTGTGAGCGACTTAAGGTAGTAAGCCATTATTTTTCGCTCGTGTTTAGACTTTTCTCCGGTTTTCTCATCTTCATGTGCAACTTTGGTTACGTGTTGCTTGATTTCCTTATCTAGGGCTCCCGTCTTTCAATAAGAGTATATATGTTAATATATCGATCCCATATACCATGTATACATAGTCAAAAATATAGTTGCTTCATACAAAAAAAAAAAAANAAAAAAAAGCAATTTATATGTACTATCAACCATTTTCCGCGCATCACCTTATGTCATACATAAAATCGGTAATCAAAAGATGGTTGAAGCATTGAAAATATAATGAGAATATAATGAACTTTGCATGACAAAATCAAGTTGCATGACAATATATAGTTCTGGTCACAACTTAATCGAATGCATGACAAAACCATTTTGCACAATTTTAAGTACAAAAACAAATTTAAACAACTTATCTAGTTTAGACAGAATATAACCTCCTTGAGCCTGTGTCCATAAACCTCGTTGGCTAGAACTTTTTCTCCAAACAACATAACAGCTTCTTTTACCGACTTGAAAGGTTGTCGGCTATCAATTTCCACCCTCCCCCTCACCACCAATCCTTCCTCCATCTCCACCTTCTCGAAACAAAAATTTTATGAAAATTGAGACCCTAAAACCACATGCATGCAACGAATACACACACAACAAAGGGTGTTTGATGAATTAATAGAGAAATGTAGAACATTTATAAGGGGATATAATGTTAAAACTATGCACATTTCTTGGCTTCCACTTCACTAGAATTCTGTTAATTGAAGTTGATGTTTTTTGTTTTGGTGGTTGCACCATCTTATTCCTTTTAATCATTTTTTTTTAATGATGTGTTACATGTATTTGGCAATAACTAAATTCTAATTCATCGATAGGTGATATCAAATCAACCTTAATTAGTATATGTCCCACAAACATGGGTCCTTTGGTCCATTCCTTCTAACCGTAAATTTTTTCTTGCAGCAATTGTATTTTATTTTTTGTTACATGGAGTATTCCTGCATAGAGATTTTATAACGACAATAGTGATATGGTGATTAAATGTTTCGTGTAATATTTACGCATGCAACGTAAAATAATCAAAATTCAATTGAAAAATATTATACCCATATGATAATTCAACCATATTAATGAGGTTTATATTGGGAATGGGATGAGATTAAAAATTATATGAGTTTGTAATGTAAAAGAAAAAATATGATACGACAGTTAAAACATAAAAACGAAACTAAAAGTACTATAATTTACCTTCACATCATCTTTGTTACAAGGCTCTTCAATAGTGCCATCAACTTTAATTGTGCCACTCGTTTTCAACAAATTCATACTACCGCGTAATAAGAAAAGGTGATTTAAGATGAATCTACTAACTATATAAAGCATGGTTTTGAAAAGTAATCTGTTGCCCAAAATACCTCTAAATTCGCCACGTGGATAATACCTTTAATCGACGGTCTATATTGCGTTTCACTAAAACGCATTTAATGTGAGAAAATTTTGGGCGCCAGTTCATAAAAATTATTACTTTTAACAAAACCTAACCTAAAACACACATCCACCATTCACCATCCTTTCTCTTTATCCTAAAAGCAAAACCCTAATCGACAAATCAAAACCCAATATCCATTCAAATTAATTTTAAATTAAAATCATAAATCCTAACAAATACATCGAATCAAAATAATATCAAAATCAGTATCCACAATTAATTGATTTCAATCATATTTCTGTAATTTATGCTTAGAACAATCATGTATTTACCGATTACCTTCATGTATTTGAAGAAGAAGATTAGGGTTTTTAATCATTTTGGGGCAAATGTTATTTGCAATAAGGTTCTATTTTGATTTTCTGTTTATTATTCATTAATTATCATTTTATGAATTGTGTTTTGATCTTCTTCCGATTTCCTGCAGAAATTGAACGAAAAATCGAAAATGTTATGGATTGCCCTATGATCATCTTTTGGATTTCCTATTTGCAATAAGGTACTTTTTATTATTCATTTATATTTATATGTCCATTTTGATTTAGTTTTAGTTTTAATAAGCATGTTGATTGTGGAAAACTAGAAGGGGGGTTGAATAGTTTTACGTCTTTTTAAATTTATAAAAACTTTGGTTATGAAAACTTCGATTCCAATTTTATGTGATCTCAACTTGCAATTATAAACAACAAAGTGTACTAATAAATATAATATGAAACATGCAAGTAAATAAGTAAGGAAATAAAGGTAGAAAGATAGTACCGTGAGACAAAGGATTTATAGTGGTTCGGCTACGAATATCCTCTTCGTCCTACTCCACTCCCCGAGCACCTAACTCGGGAGTTTTCTTCACTATGTCAACAAGCTCCCTTATGGCGGAGAAAACCTTACACAACTTTTGCTTACACCAATTTACGACACTAAGCTAAATGTCGGGTTCTAATTGTAGCTAAAACCAATCTCACACCACTACACAACTTAGCACGACTTCTACACAACTTATACACTCCACAACTTCTTCACTACTTCACACCACTTCACTACTTCACTACTTCTTCTTCTTTACACAACTTCTATTCACAACTAACACACCTAGATCTATCTAATTACAAGCACACCACACCTTCACAAATGATATACACTACTAATCTACAATATTTCTTAAACTTGATGTTGAAGGAGTATTCTTCTCTTGCACTTTGGATGAGAATGGATGAGGAGAGATTGAATCACTTGAAACAAGAATTAATAATCTTATGATCAAGGGGTTTTGAAAGATGTTTAGAGAGGACTGGATCTGAAAATTTTAGTGCAAAAGGTCAGGAAAAATACTAGGTTTGAGGTGGTATTTATATGCAAAGAATTCTGACAACAGGAGCGTGCCGGCCCCCTTAAAATTAAGGGGGCCGCCCACCTGTAACGGCAGAATTCTTTGTCTTTTTCTGGGGAAAGTTTATTTGGTGAAAAACTAACTGATTTTGGTAAAAAATTTAAATTCATATATTTAGTATTATTTAAACATTTTCCTTTATTACCAAAAGTGTTTTTCAAAATTATATAATATGTTTATATTATTTAATAAACTTTGTAATAATTAAATAAATACCCCTTTGATCATGAAATGTATTAAGCACTTGTTTATTCATACCTTAAGTGATTTAGTTGGATAAAATGATATAAACTAACTTAATACTTGTTTACGTAGTAATCTTACGTTTAATGTTTTTATATTTTGTGATCGTCAAAACATAGAGATATCGAAAAATATAAATAACGTTTTTATGCATTATTTATATCAACAATCTCCCCCTTTTTGATGATTACAAAATCTAAACTCATTATCACAAAAATTAGTATATATACAAGTATTTTGTGAGTTTATATCAATTCTCCCCCTTTTTGTTAGCATCAAAAAGGTTATCCCGATTAGCTTGGAGCTCCCCCTAGACGTATACTCCCCCTCATTTTGAGGTCATAAAATAAATCGAGATATGGAAAGCTTGCAAAAATATTTAGAGTACACAATATATATAGAATGCATACATATAGAGCAAGACAACTAAATTAAATTCATGGCAATAACAAGACATTCATTAATAAAATTATTAAAATAGATTATGTGAAAAACATAATCTTTAGTACATAAGCATGCATATATGCTTTTCTTAGTAAACTACACTAAGAAGATACTAAGTTGCCATCTTGAGGTTGCTTGATCTTGCTTAGGAGACAAAAGAGTTGGTGATTTTATTGAGAGATGGTGGGAGTNAAGGATTAATAATCTTATGATCAAGGGGTTTTGAAAGATGTTTAGAGAGGACTGGATCTGAAAATTTTAGTGCAAAAGGTCAGGAAAAATACCAGGTTTGAGGTGGTATTTATAGGCAAAAAATTCTGACAACAGGAGTGTGCCGACCCCCTTAAATGGAGGCCGGCCCCCTTAAAATTAAGGGGGCCGCCCACCTGTAACAGCAGAATTCTTTGTCTTTTTCTGGGGAAAGTTTATTTGGTGAAAAACTAACTGATTTTGGTTAAAAATTTGAATTCATATATTTAGTATGATTTAAACATTTTCCTTTATTACCAAAAGTGTTTTTCAAAATTATATAATATGTTTATATTATTTAATAAACTTTGTAATAATTAAATAAATACCCCTTTGATCATGAAATGTATTAAGCACTTGTTTATTCATACCTTAAGTGATTTAGTTGGATAAAATGATATAACCTAACTTAATAATTGTTTACGTAGTAATCTTACGTTTAATGTTTTTACATTTTGTGATCGTCAAAACATAGAGATATCGAAAAATATAAATAACGTTTTATGCATTATTTATATCAACAATCTCCCCCTTTTTGATGATTACAAAATCTAAACTCATTATCACAAAAATTAGTATATATACAAGTATTTTGTGAGTTTATATCAATTCTCCCTCTTTTTGTTAGCATCAAAAAGGTTATCCCGATTAGCTTGGAGCTCCCCCTAGACATATACTCCCCCTCGTTTTGAGGTCATAAAATAAATCGAGATATGGAAAGCTTGCAAAAATATTTAGAGTACACAATATATATAGAATGCATACATATAGAGCAAGACAACTAAATTAAATTCATGGCAATAACAAGACATTCATTAATAAAATTATTAAAATAGATTATGTGAAAAACATAATCTTTAGTACATAAGCATGCATATATGCTTTTCTTAGTAAACTACACTAAGAAGATACTAAGTTGCCATCTTGAGGTTGCTTGGTCTTGCTTAGGAGACAAAAGAGTTGGTGATTTTATTGAGAGATGGTGGGATTTTAGAGGTGAGATGAGTGAATGTGGAATTTTATTGGTGAGTGTGATTGTGAGATTGTCTTGTTGATATAGAAGAGTGGTATCATTTGGGTAGCTTGGAGGCTTGGGTATTGGTTAGCTAGAGACAACATCATTTATTGATGATGACTTTTGACAAGTATCAAGCTTTCTTCTCCATACGGGCTTGACGGAGATTTTAGCAACTCTTGAAAACTTGGATTTTTGGTTGATGGGAGATGACATGTTTGGATGAATGAGCAATGATTTGTGATGATGAGAAGCATTTATAGTGTGATGATTTTGTGTTTATGGAAGGAGAATATGTGTTGGATTTGATGGACAAAAGGTGTTTGTGAATTCAGAGAAATGAGGAATCAAAATAGGGTGAAATGGGCTAAAAAGTAGAAAGCAAACAGGAAACCTCGTCCTACAGATGGCCGGCCCCCTTAATTGGTGGCCGGTCCCCTTAATTTTAAGGGGGCCGCCCTGGTCTGAGGACCCAGGTTGCCAGAAAGGGGTTTTTGATAAAGTTTTTCCAGAAAGATGTTTGTTTTGGGGTTTGGTTTTGGGCAAGACCAACTCTTTAGGCAACTAGGCAAGCATTTTCATAGTGGAATTTACATGAAAAGCATACATGCTAGCAAATAAACATATAAGCATAATTAAGCATGCATATTAAGCCAATAAACAATTAAGCAATTAATAACACCTAAAGCAACTAACTTAAGTGAAGGCACCTATTAGTGGCAAACTAGTGATGGAACAAATGTGACAATGAAGTTCTTGATTTTGTTCTAGTGTGTGCCTATATGAAACAAATGTGGAGTAAATATTGTTTCGAATCCTATGAAAAAACAAATTAACCTAAGAAACAATCTTTAATCTCCTTGAATTAACTTTGCTCATTTCTAAATGTCATATACAAGTATATATTGGATTATATACTTATAGATAACGAGAGTGAGATTATTATGCATGATTTTAGAAAAAACGTTTTTATCATTATTCAACAATGAGTTTTCCTAATCGTGAGAATGATTTTGAAATGAATTGAGGTTTTTCTTGAAAGTATAATTATGCAAACAAAATATCTCAATTCCTGATTTTGTGCAAAATAGAATCCTAGACTCAGATTTGAGAAGAAAGAAGAAAACAAAGAACATTTTTATCATCAGATGGCTGGCCCCCTTAAAGTGAGGCCGGTCCCCTTAAATTTAAGGGGGCCGCCCTTGTAACTTTAAGGGGTCCGCCCATCTGACAACTAAAAGTGTCCAGAATTTTGAAAATTTCAGAAAGTTTTGATCCTTTAAGAAAATTCAATCAATTTGTTCCATCATTCCTAATCCTAAACGCAAGTGGTTAAATAATTCACGCTTAAGGGGCTTAGTAAATATGTCGGCAATGTTATCTTCTGAAGCTACCTTTTCTATTGTAATGTTTCCTTTTTGTACATTATCCCTAAGGAAGTGATGACGTATTTCTATATGTTTAGTCCTAGAGTGTTGAACGGGATTCTTACTTAAATCTATAGCTCCTTTGTTATCGCACATAATGGGGATATTTTCTAACCTAATGCCATAGTCTACGAGAGCTTGTTTAATCCATAGTGCTTGTTGACATGCCTTTCCGGCGCTTACGTATTCGGCTTCAGTGGTAGAAATAGCAAGAGCGGTTTGCTTCTTCGAAAACCAAGACGTTAAACAACATCCCATAAACGTGCAAATTCCGCTAGTGCTCTTTCTATCTACGTAGTCTCCCGCATGATCCGAATCCGCATAGACAATGGTTTCTATGCCGGATCCCTTAGGATACCATAATCCTAAGTGTATAGTGCCTTTAATGTATCGGAAGATACGCTTAACCGCTTCTAGGTGAGAGGTTTTGGGATCCTCTTGAAAGCGAGCGCAAAGGCAAACACTATACATGATATCGGGTCTACTTGCCGTTAAGTATAGTAGACTTCCTATCATTCCTCTATACTTAGTATTATCTACGGACTCACCCTCTTCATCTCTTGTGAGTTTAATTTCCGTAGACATAGGTGTCTTAAGTGGTTTAGAGTCTTCTAGGCCAAATTTCTTAAGCATTTCCTTAATGTACTTAGATTGGTTAAAGAATATTCCGTCTTCTAGTTGTTTTATTTGTAGTCCTAAGAAGAAGTTTAGTTCTCCCATCATACTCATCTCAAACTCATCATGCATGATTTTGGCAAATTCATCACACATTTCTTGACAAGTTGAGCCAAATATAATGTCATCGACATATATTTGAACAATGATAATATGTGGGTCACTTCTTTTAGTGAAGAGAGTGTTGTCTACCATTCCCATGGAATAATTATGTTTAACCAAGAATGCCTTTAGTCTATCATACCAAGCCTTTGGAGCTTGCTTAAGACCATATAAAGCTTTCTTTAGTTTATAAACATAATCAGGTTTTGCGAAGTCAATGAATCCTGGAGGTTGTGCCACATATACCTCCTCATTGATAAAACCGTTAAGGAATGCACTCTTCACATCCATTTGGTATAGCCTAAAATCTAGGGCGCAGGCATAAGCTAAAAGGATTCTAATGGATTCTAATCTAGCTACGGGGGCATAGGTTTCGTCATAATCAATTCCTTCTTGTTGATTATAACCTTGGGCGACTAACCTAGCTTTATTCCTAGTTACTATTCCATTCTCATCTAATTTATTCCTAAATACCCACTTAGTTCCTATTATGGTCACATTCCTAGGATTTGGAACTAGTTCCCAAACATCATTTGTTTTGAATTGATTTAATTCTTCTTGCATAGCCATAATCCAACTTTCATCCTTTAGGGCTTCATTTATATTCTTAGGTTCTATTGTTGACACAAAACAAAAGAAGTTATTTTTGTCTTGCGCTTGTGATCTAAGTGTTCTTTGATTTAGGTGGCCTATGATGTTGTCTAATGGGTGTGACTTAGAATCCTTAATATTTACAACCTCGTTTTCTTCTAAAGTTTCTACTTCAATATCATTGCCTAAGGGTTTTGTTTTACTAACCTCAATAGCTTCTTCCTCTATAACATCATCATCTTCTAAGGGTAATGTCTTAGGCGGTGGAGGAGTTTCATCAAAAGTTACATTTAGAGATTCTTCTACTTTCATGGTATGTTTATTTAAGACTATGTATGCTTTACTATTTTACGAATATCCTAGAAAAATTCCTTCATATGACTTAGGGTCGAACTTAGTGAGATAATCCTTTGTATTAAGAATAAATCATTTACTTCCGAATACCCTAAAGTAGCCTATATTTGGTTTTCTACCTCTTAATAACTCATAAGGAGTTTTTCCTAGAATTCTTCTAATAGACACCCTATTAAGTATATATGTTGAAGTATCTACGGCATGGCACCAAAATTTTTATGGGATAGATTGTTCATTTAACATGGTTCTACTCATTTCTTGTAAAGACCTATTTTTCCTTTCTACTACCCCATTTGATTGAGGGGTACGTGGAGCGAAAAAGTTGTGGGATATTCCATTCAAATCACAATATTTTCCGAATTGTACTTCGTTATCAAATTCCCTACCATGATCCATCCTAATTGAGACTGTTAGGTCACCATATTAGTAAACACAAGTACTCAAATGAGAGAAATGAGATGAGAAATAGACTTGGTTGATTAAGATCAATATGAAAGATGAAAGAACAAGAGTTTCCTTAAGATATGAAATTAACCAACATTTGATACAAGAGATATGATGTCCTATTTATAGGAGAGGGATAGGGCAACACTCCCTTCCTTCCTATCTTACTAGTTCGTGGGCTTTTATGGCCCATTGGACATTTATTGGACTCGTTTATAACCATACGAGTAACTAACATAATTAAGATAAAAGTGATAATTCTAGCAACCTATTACATTTACTGAAATGACCGAGACTTGACTGAATAGTTGAAAACTATGATCCTAACAATCTCCCCCTAAGGATCGGTCATGAAGGATTGTTGAAGGATAGAAATTTGTCACGGTCATTGAGGTTGCTTTTGACGTCTTTTGTCTTCAAACTTTGAATGTTGACATTGATAGCTTTAGACGTCATCAAAATGATTGTAGTAGAAATGATTCATCATTCTTTGTTCTTTGTCTTTGTTGATGTGAAAACGATAGATGATGTTGTAATCCGCCATACGTCACTTTCGGTGTCTCCAATGAATTCGCTCTGTTCCGACATGCTCATACATCTTTGACTGTGTTGTAGTTATGCATTCGTAGCTCTTTGTCTTTGTTGTTGAAGATTCATGATTTTTGTCGTAGAATCTTTTCTTTAGACTGTGATGTTGCATCGAGCTTTCTTTGGCATTTGAGATGTATGTATGAGCATGTGGAAGTTGGTGTTCAAGATGGCATTTGTACCTGAAATAAGACAGTTAGCAATAATACAACCGGTACTTACAAGTTTGAACTAGAATTCGTCAACAGCATAGTGTGAAGACTCCTTCTAATTCGCGCCAAGGCCGTTCCTAATCGAATACCCCCTAAGGAGCTTACACGGGCACAACTAAGTACACCCATGATTAGGTGAGTCACTGGAGATCACCCCACGACTGTAGACCGTTTGAAGCCATCGTAAACACTAAGCGTAACCCACGAGGAATTACCGAAGTGACCTGCTGTCAGGGCTGTTGGATGTTGACCCTGGCAGGATTTCCGTTCAATCATTTGAGAAATACTTAAGTAAATCCCTCATGAACGTTCTAGGCAGATTGCTAAGATCTGCGAAGGACTCGATAATTTACAGTTGGTATCCATTGATGTAGGACAACCAATGTAAGATTACTAAGTGTACCTAAGAGATCTTTGATGTATCTCGTGGCTCTAGACTCAATTAGTGCAACTTATGGTTTCCTATGCGGAGATTGGGGCAGGGTCTCCTGTTGCAATATCAACCAACTCTAAATAGAAGGTCGATAGATTACAACGGTTCCCCGTGAGATGGTGGTTGAATTTAGTGGTTTGATGGTGTAGGATATGGAGTATTAGGTGGTGGTGATGTTGAAGAGGTTTTAGTAGGTAGATGCTCAATCCAAGTGAGACGTTCATTGAGAACAAGGTTTTGTTCTTGGAGAAATGTACAACAAATGCAATTGTTGACATGATTCTCAAGATGGTACAAATGGTTTGATGGTGATGAGTTGGTGGATGAAGGTTGTTGATCCAAATTACGTTGAGTAAGGTGCAACGCAAGAAGAGCATTAAGCTCATGAGCTTCTTTGAGCTCATCAACAAACTTTTCATGTTCGGTGGTAGGTGATGATGGTGAAGTTGGATTTTGATTTGGGATTGAGGTTTGGTCATGAGTCATTTGATTAATGTTTGGATGAGAGTGATGGTGGTTGTTTTGAAATTGAGCATCTTCCTCAAAAGGATCATTTGGTAGAGGTGAGATGAGTGAATGTGAAATTTTATTGGTGAGTGTGATTGTGAGATTGTCTTGTTGATATAGAAGAGTGGTATCATTTGGGTAGCTTGGAGGCTTGGGTATTGGTTGGCTAGAGACAACATCATTTATTGATGATGACTTTTGACAAGTATCAAGCTTTCTTCTCCATACGGGCTTGACGGAGATTTTAACAACTCTTGAAAACTTGGGTTTTTGGTTGTTGGGAGATGACATGTTTGGATGAATGAGCAATGATTTGTGATGATGAGAGGTATTTATAGTGTGATGATTTTGTGTTTATGGAAGGATACTATGTGTTGGATTTGATGGACAAAATGTGTTTGTGAATTCAGGGAAATGAGGAATCAAAATATGGTGAAATGGGCTAAAAAGCAGAAAGCAAACAGGAAACCTCGTCCTACAGATGGCCGGCCCCCTTAATTGGTGGCCGGTCCCCTTAATTTTAAGGGGGCCGCCCTTATATATTTAAGGGGTCCGCCCATCTGACACTTGAAAGTGTCCAGAATTTTGAAATTTCAGAAAGTTTTGGTTTTTCAAGAAAGTTCAATCAATTTGTTCCATCATTCCTAATCCTAAACGCAAGTGGTTAAATGATTCACGCTTAAGGGGCTTAGTGAATATGTCGGCAATGTTATCTTCCGAGGCTACCTTTTCTATAGTGATGTTTCCTTTTTGTACGTTATCCCTAAGAAAGTGATGGCGTATTTCTATGTGTTTAGTCCTAGAGTGTTGAACGGGATTCTTACTTAAGTCTATAGCTCCTTTATTATCGCACATAATGGGGATATTTTCTAACCTAATGCCATAGTCTACGAGAGCTTGTTTCATCCATAGTGCTTGTTGACATGCCTTTCCAGCGCTTACGTATTCGGCTTCGGTGGTAGAAATAGCAAGAGCGGTTTGCTTCTTCGAAAACCAAGATGTTAAACAACATCCCATAAACGTGCAAATACCGCTAGTGCTCTTTCTATCTACGTAGTCTCCCGCATGATCCGAATCCGCATAGACAATGGTTTCTATGCCGGATCCCTTAGGATACCATAATCCTAAGTGTATAGTGCCTTTAATGTATCGGAAGATACGCTTAACCGCTTCTAGGTGAGAGGTTTTGGGATCCTCTTGAAAGCGAGCGCAAAGGCAAACACTATACATGATATCGGGTCTACTTGCCGTTAAGTATAGTAGACTTCCTATCATTCCTCTATACTTAGTATTATCTACGGACTCACCCTCTTCATCTCTTGTGAGTTTAATTTCCGTAGACATAGGTGTCTTAAGTGGTTTAGAGTCTTCTAGGCCAAATTTCTTAAGCATTTCCTTAATGTACTTAGATTGGTTAAAGAATATTCCGTCTTCTAGTTGTTTTATTTGTAATCCTAAGAAGAAGTTTAGTTCTCCCATCATACTCATCTCAAACTCATCATGCATGATTTTGGCAAATTCATCACACATTTCTTGACAAGTTGAGCCAAATATAATGTCATCGACATATATTTGAACAATGATAATATGAGGGTCACTTCTTTTAGTGAAGAGAGTGTTATCTACCATTCCCATGGAATAATTATGTTTAACCAAGAATGCCTTTAGTCTATCATACCAAGCCTTTGGAGCTTGCTTAAGACCATATAAAGCTTTCTTTAGTTTATAAACATAATCAGGTTTTGCGAAGTCAATGAATCCTGGAGGTTGTGCCACATATACCTCCTCATTGATAAAACCGTTAAGGAATGCACTCTTCACATCCATTTGGTATAGCCTAAAATCTAGGGCGCAGGCATAAGCTAAAAGGATTCTAATGGATTCTAATCTAGCTACGGGGGCATAGGTTTCGTCATAATCAATTCCTTCTTGTTGATTATAACCTTGGGCGACTAACCTAGCTTTATTCCTAGTTACTATTCCATTCTCATCTAATTTATTCCTAAATACCCACTTAGTTCCTATTATGGTCACATTCCTAGGATTTGGAACTAGTTCCCAAACATCATTTGTTTTGAATTGATTTAATTCTTCTTGCATAGCCATAATCCAACTTTCATCCTTTAGGGCTTCATTTATATTCTTAGGTTCTATTGTTGACACAAAACAAAAGAAGTTATTTTTGTCTTGCGCTTGTGATCTAAGTGTTCTTTGATTTAGGTGGCCTATGATGTTGTCTAATGGGTGTGACTTAGATTCCTTAATATTTACAACCTCGTTTTCTTCTAAAGTTTCTACTTCAATATCATTGCCTAAGGGTTTTGTTTTACTAACCTCAATAGCTTCTTCCTCTATAACATCATCATCTTCTAAGGGTAATGTCTTAGGCGGTGGATGAGTTTCATCAAAAGTTACATTTAGAGATTCTTCTACTTTCATGGTATGTTTATTTAAGACTATGTATGCTTTACTATTTTACGAATATCCTAGAAAAATTCCTTCATATGACTTAGGGTCGAACTTAGTGAGATAATCCTTTGTATTAAGAATAAAGCATTTACTTCCGAATAACCTAAAGTAGCCTATATTTGGTTTTCTACCTCTTAATAACCCATAAGGAATTTTTCTAGAATTCTTCTAATAGACACCCTATTAAGTATATATGTTGAAGTATCTACGGCATGGCACCAAAATTTTTGTGGGATAGATTGTTCATTTAACATGGTTCTACTCATTTCTTGTAAAGACCTATTTTTCCTTTCTACTACCCCATTTGATTGATGAGTACGTGGAGCGAAAAAGTTGTGGGATATTCCATTCAAATCACAATATTTTCCGAATTGTACTTCGTTATCAAATTCCCTACCATGATCCATCCTAATTGAGACTATAGAACATCCTAGCTTATTTTGTATCATTTTACTAAATGTCTCAAATTTTTCAAAGGCTTCGGTTTTATCGCTTAGGAACCTAGTCCACGTGTATTGTGAATAGTCATCTACTATAACTAAGGTGTAGCGGTTGCCACCGTAGCTCCGCACCACGGATGGACCGAAGAGGTCCATGTGAAGTAGTTCTAAGCATCTAGTAGTGGATACTATATTTTTAGCTTTATGACTCGCATGTGTTTGTTTTTCTATTTTACAAGCATCGCAAAAGTGTTGATTATATTTTAGACTAGGCAAGTTTCTAACTAGTTCCTTAGACACCAAAGATTGAATTTGTTGCATGTTTGCATGACCTAATCTCCTATGCCACAAGGTGGAGTTTTCATCTAAGGTTGCTAGGCACATCCTATCTTCCATTTTATCTCCTAGTTTCATAACATATACGCCACCTTTCCTAATTCCTCTACCTATGACTTTATCATCCTTAATAATTACACTATTCTTACCGGTAAAGGTAACCCTACACTTATTGTTACATATTTGACCTATACTAAGCAAGTTATATGTTAATTTATCTATATGTTCAACATTTTCAATAGTTAGGGAGTCTTGAGAGATCGTACCTTTGCCTATGATTTTTCCACGACGATCGCTACCAAAAATAACGTTACCTCCGTTGTATGCTTTGTATGTAGAGAATAATTTGCGATTCCTAGTCATGTGTCTTGAGCACCCGCTATCCTTTACCCATTCATCGGGCTCCAAATTAATTCCTAGGCATACTTTATTTGATGCTTGAGCGACGAAACATTCTTGTTCTTCATCACCAAATCTTTTCCTTCGAGTTGTTTTCCTTTTATCTTGTACTCTTTGTCGCTTTTTAATGAGTCTTTTGAATTCTTTGACAACCTTTGCATGTTCTTCGTCTTCACTTTCGGAACTAGAATCGTCATCGTCATCATCACTTGGTTCCTTCTTTGTTGTCATCTCTACATAATCTTCTTGTTCACTCTTGTCATGGCTCATGTTGTTTTCGGCATCATTACCTTCACATAAAACATTTGAACTAGTAGCACTTGTACTTACTTCAACTAAATATTTATCTACTATACTTTCTTTTGCTACTAACTCATGTGCTAGTTTTTCTTTGGCTTGACATTCTTCTTGGTGATATTTTAAAAAACTTTTCCACATATCGTTTGTCGTTTGACAAAAAAATATTCTTTCATACTCAACACTTGGTAGAGCTTTGTATATAATGAATTTTGCCAAGTTATTTTGTTTTTTCAAAAATAGTACTAGACGAGTACCGTGCATAGCAACGGATTTATATAGCGACAGATAAGTTTATTGATAAAAAAAATTTTATATGTTATAAACAAATAATAAAAGTATGAAGATTTGGGAATTAAACATAATATTTGAAACCCGGTTCGACCCGGGTGGTTCAACCGGTTGAACGTTCCGTCGAAAAGGAGGTCGATTAAACCTGGCAACTTGCTAGGTTGGGTCGAAAACGGGTTAAATTAAACCGGGTCAATCCGCCGGGTTTGAAGCGTCCCGGGTCAACCCGGTTTGTATTTTAATTGGTTGTATTTAATTTGGTAGATATGTTTTTAATTGGTTGTACAATGTGAATAGATCATTGTACTTATAAATAATGGATAATGTTTTGAAACCCGGTTCGACCCGGGTAGTTCAACCGGTTGAACCGTTCCGGTCGAAAAATGGGGCGATTTAAACCGGGTCAACTTGTTAGGTTGGGTCGAAAACGGGTCAAATTAAACCGGGTCAACCCGCCGGGTTTGAAGCATCCCAGGTCAACCCGGTTTGTGTTTTAATTGGTTGTATTTAATTTGGTAGATATGTTTTTAATTGGTTGTACAATGTGAATAAATCATTGTACTTTTAAGTAATGGGGTGTTTTAATAAGAGTATTAATTACATTAATTTTCTCTCACATTTGACTTTCAATACTCAACTTTCAAGACTCAACAATTTCAAGTTTGACCATTTTTCCATTATAGATAGTATAGATTTATTGATTGAATATCACCAATTGAAGTGACATACCAAAGATCATAGTCTATTGATTTCACATAACTTTCGAATCGATTTTTCCATTCAAGGAAATTTTCATTTTCAAGAAATGGTGGTTTGAAAACAATTTTCCCTTCTAAATATTTTTCCATTTCCATATATCGATTTCAAGTTTTAAAATACAATATATTTTAAAAATCTTTTTTGACGTGGCTCTTGATACCAATTATAGAAAACTAGAAGGGGGGTTGAATAGTTTTATGTCTTTTTAAATTTATAAAAACTTTGGTTATGAAAACTTCGATTCCAATTTTATGTGATCTCAACTTGCAATTATAAACAACAAAGTGTACTAATAAATATAATATGAAACATGCAAGTAAATAAGTAAGGAAATAAAGGTAGAAAGATAGCACCGTGAGACAAAGGATTTATAGTGGTTCGGCTACGAATCTCTTCTTTGTCCTACTCCACTCCCCGAGCACCTAACTCGGGAGTTTTCTTCACTATGTCAACAAGCTCCCTTATGGCGGAGAAAACCTTACACAACTTTTGCTTACACCAATTTACGACACTAAGCTAAATGTCGGGTTCTAATTGTAGCTAGAACCAATCTCACACCACTACACAACTTAGCACGACTTCTACACAACTTATACACTCCATAACTTCTTCACTACTTCACACCACTTCACTACTTCACTACTTCTTCATCTTTACACAACTTCTATTCACAACTAACACACCTAGATCTATCTAATTACAAGC
>LBNU01006682.1:41840-65487 GCA_014162995.1 Artemisia annua | reverse complement strand
CGGTAGATAAAACTAAACATAGAGAAATGTTCGGAAGACTACTTGTTTTCATAACAATTAGATTCGACATTATGTTTGGTACTTATCTATGTGCTCGTTTTAGAAAGGAATCTAAAACATCTACTTTGGAAGAGAGTGTTTGAACACGTCAAAAGATATTACACAAGGATTATGGTATCCCAAAAGAACGGGAATAGAAACCATAAGTGTACACCGAGTTGAATTATGACAGTAATTAAGATAAGAGAAAAAGCACAAGTTGTACTTGCACTTTTATGCTTTCTTACCAAATGATTCTCAAAGAAGCCTAAAGCTCTCAAAAACAACATTGGACGAAAAAGCACGTTAACAAACTCCTTGAGATGAAGCAATCTCACGTAAACAATGGAATTCCTCGTTTCAACAAAGGAATCGTCAACGTTAACGTCTATCCAATCCATTATGCTCTTGGAAAGACATAATGAGATTCATCGTCTAACATTGGTAAAAATGTTCATTGAGGAACATCTCAACTAATATCATTCATTCCAATAACCACAATGGTAGACACCCATTCGAAACCTCTTGGATTAGGATCTTTCAACTTTCCTAGACCTAGTTTAGGACTTATGAAACTCAAAACCTTAGGTTTGAACACTAGAGTTTTGATCACAATAATCACAACAAATCTCCTTTGTCTTGCTGCTATACCGGCGGAACCCTCAGCCCATACGGGCGGAACCAAATATTTGGTTCCGCCATTTCCGCCGAACCTGCAGTCTATTTTATTTTATATTCAAAACCAAACACCCTCCTAACTCATTCACCAACTTTTCAAACAGCCTCCATCTTCTCAAAAACACACAACCTCACGAATTTTAGGGCTTCCACTCTAATCTCTTCGAATCAAATCAACTTTGTAAGTGTTCTAATCATAATTGCATTTTTTGATTTATGTATAACTTTTTCATTTACATTCACTAACTAGAATCTTAGGGTTTATGCATAAACTTTTTGATTCATGAAAAACTTGGTTGCAAACCAATCATGTCTTCCATTAGTTAGTGGTCGTACTCTTTGTTCATAAAGTTAGCTTTGGTTATTATTTTGTATCGCCAAACACACCAAGTGTTTTGGTTTTCAAAAATAATTTTACCATCTAGAACATGATTTTTTACCACATTGTTAAAACAAATGAAAAACGTCATTAAAACATCACTTGCATATTGTCTCTTGAATGCTAAAGGGGATACATAACTAATATGCATTCTCGGGTACATTCAATCGTAAACACATTCAAGTAGGAGCGGGTCGGTTATCTTTTGTTTGTACAACAAAACTTGCATGACAAAACAATTTGAGCATCTAAATGAGTCAAGATAACCGAGTCTCCACATTGTTTGCATGTAGGAACACATTAGAACATCCACATGGTTAAAAGTCGTTAACATAAAATTTTGTGTTTTCTAGGAATCATCATGCCTTCCGCAATATTCTCCGATCACAAGGATACTCTTAAGTACTTACCCAAACACCATAGAACCCAAGGTCTTACTCAAGATCAAGTCAAAACCTTTAAGAGTTTAGAAAAACGTTATGTTCATGAAGGTAGAACCATTCACCCATCCTTCTTAGAAGGAACTTCCTTTCGCCAAGATCTAGCAACCATTAACTTCGATTTTCTTCTAGACATTGATGAACAAATTTGTCCTAGGTTCATACTTGAGTTCTATGCCACCATTTGTATCTCTTGTAACGAGTATGGACAAATGCTCTTGCACTTCGCTATCAACCAACATCAAACTACCATTTCATTAGAACAATTTGCTCAAATCCTAGGCATTCCAAATAGTGGAACTTATCTCTTTACGGATAAATGGCACCTCACGTGTCTTGACACTATAAATTGTGATCCCGCTCATGCCGCTCATCCTATTAGTAAGGAAATACTTCGTGAACATCTTTTCATAAGAACCTCTAACATTAGAAAGGATCGTTGGGGTAATAATGTTAATAAGGATCCTTATGGAATGGAACTAAGTGAGCTTAAACCTCAATTTAGGAAATGGGAAAAGGTACTTAGAGAAAATGTCATATGCTCCGTAGGAAATAGGGATCATGTAAATACATGTCTTTGTTACATGCTTTATTGTATCTCCACTAGACAACCCTTCAACTTAGCCTATTACATGGCTAGAAAAATGGCCAACATACCTTTCAACAACAAAAACGCTCTCCCTTATGATATGCTTCTCACCCGTCTCTTTAGAGCCATCTCACCAATCCCACCTAATAACAAAGGAATTTGCCTTGACTACTCCCTTGTTCCTCACATCTTTGTGCCTCTTAGTGATAAGAGAGTCTCTAAGACTCAAGGAAGGCTTCTTCGATCTCCTTCACCCTCATCTTCATCAATGAGTGATGATGATGGATTTTCAAACGATGAGGGAGTTTCAAACTCTATCTTCCCACATTAACGAATGAGTCCGAAGAGTTCAAGCAAACAAAAGGAATGTGGAAGTGTATGGGAAGGTACATGGGAAAGATGAAGAAGAAGTTGGATAACTTGTGTGATGAAGCTTAAGGAGTGTTTGGCACTAGTTTGTTTTTATAACGTTGTGAACATTAAACTATGTGTTTCTTGTTATGCTTTCTTAGTGTTTATCTTTGTGAACTTTTTCGTTTGACTATTTGTGTATCTCATTACTTGCATTGAATGATGATATGTGTTCTTGTTGAATTTTCATGTTTATGTTATTCTTACTAAATATGGAAATATTCGCTAGCCCCCGGTCAAAGTCAAATAAGACGAGTGTCTTGATGTCTATTTTTTGTATTTCCTAACCCGCTATACATTATATTTTCAATTTC
Source organism: Artemisia annua (assembly GCA_014162995.1). Taxonomy (NCBI): domain Eukaryota; kingdom Viridiplantae; phylum Streptophyta; class Magnoliopsida; order Asterales; family Asteraceae; genus Artemisia; species Artemisia annua. The sequence goes on along the minus strand of LBNU01006682.1, from coordinate 62,637 downwards.
AAGAGTTTTTGAAAAATTTGAAAATCGTCTTGCGGGTCAAAACGGTGGACTGCCTCTTTTTAGAGGCCTGGCGGAACTGGCGGAACCGTCACAAAGGTTCCGCCAATGCATTTTCTGGGTAACCCAATATTTGACCCAGCGGATCACACGGAACCCTCAGAAGGGTTCCGTCTGTGTAACCCGAAGGTTCCGCCAGTCCACTGCAGAAAATTAGCATTGTTTTTCAAAATTTCACAATTCATAAAACATCCAATCCTTTCCTTTAGTGAGAAACTATCTTCCTAATACTTCATCAAACACATTAAAACCATTCTCACCCATCAAAACCATTTGGATATCACTTCCCGCCAAAATTCAAATTCAAAAACAAACTAACCCAAGGAACCCTCACAAAGGATCCTTCAAACCCTTGATACTCTTCAAAACCAAAACATCCGCCATAAACTCATAGCATTGAGTGCTTATGATGATCTTTCACTCAACCCAATTCTATTGAATTGACTTCCAATGATTTGGCAAGCTCTTGGTAAACTTCCAAATCATTACAAACCTCCATTTTTGTATGGTTAAACATCAAATCCAAACACTCATTTCATGACATGTTTTTCTTAACGCTTCTCTCTGGTGAAAATGGCGATTTACAAACAAACCCTAACATGTCCAAAAATTGTTCTCTAATCTTAAATCTTGATCTTAATCCCTATAACGATTGTGTTTTGGATTGGTTAACTGAGTTTAATTTTGATCCTTAATATTGTTTTTATTGGGAATTAACCTTGATTGGATTAGTGTCGGTTTTTTTTAGGGTTTATTTGCTAATCGTTTTTTAGGGATTTTAAGGGAATCGTTTTTTGGTTTCTTAGGGAATCGCTAAGCTTTGTTTCCTATTATTCTTTTGCGATTCAATTATGACAGGCGGTTAGGATCTTGGGCTCTTATATACATGCCTTAATTCATTAAGGCCATCGTTTTAGAAGATTTAGACGTTTTGTTCTTCTTGTTTTAGTTGGTTAGCGATCTTTGTTGTTTTTAGGGTTTCGGTACGATTTGGTTTTATTGTGATGGAGAAGCTGAGTTCTAATAATTTGGATTTTGGTGTAGTGGGTGCACGTTTGAATCGATTGAAGGGACATGATGCTGCTAATGCTGGTTCATCTCAGCCACGTCCAGCACATAGGGTTTTAAAAACCCCTAGTGTTGAGTCGAATAAGCAAAATACTAAGGATATGGCTGCTAAGGGATCTCCTATGAATCGTACTAGTGTAATGGCTGGTAGTGGATCAAATATGAATGTTATGGGTTCTAGTGGTACCAATACAACTACTCATCCTCATGGCACCATGCAACAATCTGTTCCTAATCGCGTAGAAGGTATGGAGGATCCCGTGTTTGGTACGTACTTTAATTCTCTTGGTCATGATGATGTTAACGTGGGTAACATGGGTAGTGGTTTTTTTCCACAAGTTAGTTCCAATTCAGTCGAATTAGTGGATGGATTAAACCTTACCCTTGTTTTTGGAAAATGTTTCTCATTAAGGAATGTGATGGTCTCCTTTTGAAAGATGTAGGATTTTATCTTCTTTGTTTATTTTTTCTTGTGTCGTTTAGAAATAGAATGTTTATTTTTTTTCATTTCTTGTCTTTGACTTTCGAAAGTCAAATTTTACGTGAAATGAAATTCATTCTACTATGAGATATACTTTGTTGGTTGACCATTAAAGTATTGTGATTGCACTTTACCTTGTTTTGGTTACATGTATATCTTGTATTTTCGACACTAACTTTCTTTTGTAGGTTCCTAATCCATGACGTCCTCCTTGATACTCCGAGTGAGGGGAGTGATGTTCAAGGGGGAGCATGCGAATGGAAACTAACCTTTTTCTTTGTAGGTTCAAAATCCATGGCTCCTAAACTTGGCACTCCATTTAGGGGAGTATTGTCCAAGGGGGAGCACTGTGCATATGTTCCGCTACGCTACTCTTCTTTTTGTTTCGACAAATTTGTTTCGACAAAAAGGGGGAGAAGTTTAACTTGTTTTCATTTCTAACATTTTCCACTTCTTTTGATTATTTTCGTAAAACAAGTTTTAAACTTTATAAGACTTAACACTAAACGTAGTGACTTACTTATAAATAAAGTTTACATTTTGTCATCAACAAAAAGGGGGAGATTGTTAATACAAATATCGCCTAAAAACGTTATTTATATTTTACGATCTTTGCTAAGTTTTGTTAATGACAAAGTACAAACTTTAGCTTATAAGTAATTCATCACTTTAGTTTTAAGTCTTGTATAAACTAGACTTCACATTTCTTTTTAAACAAAACATAGTTTTTATTTCTTTAAAAAGAAAGTGTCACATCACATTAATAGAAAGTTTATGTGTTTGACCATCTTAGGTTCTTACACACTTTTGGAAGTATTCCACATTGAGTCAATGCATAAGTTGATGTGACCTTGTGTGTCATAACATAGTCTTTACTTCCTTAAAAAGAAAGTGTCACATCTCATCAATGTGCACTTATAGAAAGTTTATGTGTTTGACCATCTTTGGTTCTTACACATCTTTGGAAGTATTCCTCATTGAGTCAATGCATGATATAGATTGATGTGACCTTGTTTGTCTTGGAGAAATTTACTTTGTGTGCAAGTTTGGGTGTGTCAGTTCTGGCGGAACCCTGGGGATACACGGGCGGAACCCTTGTGAGGGTGCCGCCGTTTCCGCCAGAGCTGACACTTGTTTGTGTATAAATACCAAACAACTTGCAAGAAATTTCTCATCACTTTAGGACATATTATTCATATTTCCTCTCATCTAACTCAGTAACATTTGACTTGTGTGATTCTCTTATGTAGCTAAGAAGTTCACAAGTTCATCCGAGAAGTTACAAGTTTCAACTCATAAGTTGCAAGACTTGTTATCTTTGTTGTGTATAGACTCCGATAGTTTATACGTTATTTGTATCATGTGTAGAAGTGATCGGTTAGTATTTTAGGCCTCAAAATACATAGTGTGTAGGGAGTGGTTGTACCCTTGGTAAAGAACTCGACATCTAGCTTAGTGTCGGTAATATTGTGTAAGCGACGATGGGAGTGGTTGTACCCGTGTAAAGAACTCGACATCTAGCTTAGTGTCGGTAAAAGGAATTAGGCGACGATAGGTTGGTTCTACCTTGAACTAGAACTCGGTATTTAGCTTTGTACCGGAAAAACGTGTAAGCGACGATTGTAAAGGTTTCTCCACCGAGAAAGGAGTTTGTTGACTAGTGCTTTGAACTCTCGAGTTGGATACTCGGGGCGTGGACGTAGGGCAAGGAAAATAGAGTTCCTTGTAGCCGAACCACGATAAATACTCGTGTCATGGTTTGATCGTTTCTTTACTTATTCTCACTTGCTACTCATTATCATATCGTTGATAACATCTTGCATATATCTTTGAATGTTTGATAAGTATATCTTAGATTAAATCTTTGATTATACGATAGTTTTTAAAAGATAAGTAAACTAAAAAGCGGTAAACTATTCAACCCCCCTTCTAGTTTTCCACAACACTTACTCGATAAACACCCTTACTCGATACACACCCTTACTCGGTAAACTTGGATCTCGGAATAATTGGTTACTCGATAAGGTGCTTACTTGATAAGGTACTAACTCGATAAAAATTCTTACTCGATAATAAAGCTTACTCGATAAAGAATTTTTGAAGATGTATAATTTCCCTTAACCAATAAACAATAATTCCTTACTCGATAAACGATAAGGATAAGGCTAACTCGCCAAAATTGAAGCTTACTCGATGAATATGTAGCTTACTCGATAGAACAGTGCTTAGCCGATAGATTACTCGATAAAACCTACCTTGGCCGATAAAAACAGTAGCTTACTCGATAAACTCCAGTCCTTACTCGATAATTCCCGAGAAATACGCTTCCTAACTCGATAAAACCCTTTGTTACTCGATAAAACCGTACTTTTTTCCAAGAAAAATCGCCAAAAAACACATTTTTACACCACAAAACACCACGATTCGCCCCTGGTTAGCTCTGATGCCACTTGTTTATAACCAAGAAACACCTTCCGGAGGTCGAGGTTGATCGAAATACATGATTATTCTAGAGAGAGAAAGTAGAGAGAGAAAGGTGGAGAATACTATGTGTTTATTAGATTGACAAACGAATGAAGCTTACACACTTTCCCACCACCCTCATGGAGAGTCATGAGGGGTATTTATAGGCTCATTACAATATAAGTTTGCCTAATGAACAATAGTAGTCCCTGCAGGTACTACTTGTTACTAATATAGTCCAATTCACTTGTGTGACGTTATCTTTATAAAAGAGCGAGGCTAACAGCGGTAAAGAGTGTAAAAGTTTTTGTACATGCCGAAATAATGATAGCAATATGGCATTGCAGAAAAGCTAAGGGAAACCCAAATAGACACATACAACAAACACATCTACATTCGGAATGTTGTGAAACGACATCACTATGTGGGTAGAAAATTATAGGGAGAGTTGTCGACATTATTGTTGGATTCTTGGATATCAAATAATCCATTGTCAACATTATTGTTTGAGTTCTTGTGTCGTGGTTCTGCTCTATAACACCGGTCATTGGTTTTTCCAACAAATATGTTAAAACAAAATTTTTGTTGTTATGGAATTCGAACTAAAATACACATTCGGTGGTCCTAATAATTCACTAGATTTAAGTCGTCAATTTCTATATAGCCATCATCCTTAAAAAAAACCCCACAAGCGATTTAACATTGACCCTTTTGCTTTCTATTTTTGCAAAACCTTTTTTGCGTATTTTCTTAACCATACATTGTGCACCTACTCCGTTATCCGTGTATATATATTTTTCCAACTATAAAATCAAACAAACATCCAAAAAGAGAAAGCATGCACATAGAAAAACAAAACACCTCTTCTTTGGTTACAATGTCTACATTGTTTCTTGTCTTCATTGTTCTCTTATGTTCCTCAACTCTCATTGCCTCTCAAACAATAGTTAAAGCGTTACCTGGTTATCCTGGTCCTTTACCTTTTAAATTAGAAACTGGGTATATTGGAGTTGGTGCAAATGAAAGTGTGCAACTGTTTTATTACTTTGTCGAGTCTGAAGGGAACCCGGAAGAAGATCCTCTCATTGTTTGGCTTGCTGGAGGACCTGGTTGTGGTAGCCTCCGGGCATTCTTTTACGAAATCGGTACTTAAATGAAAAGAGTAGTTATTAGGGTAAAAACTATAAAATAGCCACGTTCTTTAAAAAATGTACCGATTTGAAACACTTATTTTTTTATAAACACATAAACCAACGTACTTTCAAATTTTGTTCCGACTTCACCCATATGACGAGTTTATATTAATATAATAACTGAAATAACTATATTACCCTTTTCTTTTAAAAAAAAATAAAAATAAAAATTACCCTTGTCTTTTTTAAAAAAATACACCCCGTCAAAAACACAAACAACGTTTTCAGATTTTCATTTAACACCCTAAAAACTAAAAACATGATCTTCGCCACTTCGATTTTAACACCTTAAAACATCAAATAATTATCAAATCAATTTTTGGGTAAAGGGTATTCCACCCGGTAAAAAATTATCAAATCAATTGGTTCATTCAACCACATATCTGTCTTTAATCCAAATGATATCTCAATTTGCAAATCTCGCTCTTCATTTTTAATATGTGCTCTACATTTTTATTTTTTGTTAGATCCGACCTGAAGGCACAGATTGGTCATTTCCTGTTAAAATTGAGAACGAAGACACCACATTTCTTGTTTTGAAGAAAGAGGATGATATTATGAGAACTGAAATCCGGGTTATGAAGAGTTTCATTACTGTTTTTCGTTGCGGACCATTCACCATTTAATCCGCCATCCACCATTTTCAAACCACCAACCCAAATTAATCAAAATCCCATATCCATTATCACAAAATCAGTTATCTATATCAAAAAAATTAATTATGTTATTAAAAGAATATCTTCACGAACATCTTCAGATTTCTAAACCCATAACCACCATGAACTTATCATCTGATTATGTTAAAATCTAAAAATGTTGTTTGTGTTTTCTTGAGTGGGTGTGATTATGTTAAAGAAGACAAGGATAATAGAGTCATTCAAGTTATTATTTAAATATAAACCGGTCATATGAGTGAAGTCGGAACAAAATTTGAAAGTAATTGATTTATGTGTTAATAAAAAAGTAAATGTTTGAAGTGGATATATTTTAAAAGATACTTGACTATTTTATATCTTTTACTCAAGTTATTACCCCACCAATCCCGTTCCTTTTATCTTACCTACTCATCGTTTGTGTCAAACATTATCATTGTATTTAAAAGAGCCTTGATATATAGGCCTAATAAAATAAGCCTACTTGTGGACCTAATGCTTTAAATGTTTGTACAGTGCATGCACTGTACAAACATTTAAAGCATTAGGTCCACAAGTAGGCCTATTTATTAGGTCCACCAAACATTTCCCTATTTAAAATTTTTCAATACATCATACTTGACTGACATATCAATAGAGACAGAGACAAGAAGGGGGCGCAAGGTGGGCACCCACCTATAGCAAAAAAAATTTGTAATTTTTCAAAAAATTATAGCTATATTTATAATTTGACTAATTAACAATAAGGCTCTAGTGTACTTTTTGAAAATTATCAAAATTTGCCTCTTCATCTATAACTTTTTTGCTTCGTCCATGTGCATCGGTAAACATGATAATCATGCTTTTATTGCTTTAAAAATCTAACTATCATTGTCCTTGACCTCGTCGTAGAAAGTTAAATGTTCGTTGGTATCATCATGTACCAATAATTTGGTTTCATTCGACACTTACCGGGTAAATAAAAATAAGCCTTATTAACTCCTTTGTACAACATGCAAACATATCATTAGAGATTTGAAGTTAACGAATCAGTCGTCGTCCTATAAGAGATAAATTCTTTTCTAACTTGTTACTCTTGCCCTTTTTTATTTTGATTCAATGAGTATCGTTTGATATTTATGATATGGAGTTTGTATATTTATAGGTCCTATGCAAATTCAGTATGGGAATTATATGGACAATGTCCCAGCATTAGCATTAGACCCGAATTCCTGGACAAAGGTGGCGAATGTGATATATTTAGATGCACCAGCATTAACCGGATACTCATATACAACAAACCCAGAATCTGTTCGTTCTAGTGATACAAAATCAGCCTTACAAACTGCAGAATTTCTAAGAAAGGTTAGTTGGCCAGTTTAAGTAATGTAGATACATAGCGAGTTAGAAACTGATGAGGGACACTTATTTACACTTATATATTTTACATTTGCAATGCAGTTTGTTAGAGATCATCCAAAGTTTTTGAAAAATCCTATCTATGTTACTGGAATTTCTTATTCAGGAATTGTTATTCCAATAATTACCGAGGAGTTATACAAAGGTACAAGATTTGACTTTCCTAACTTTTTCTCAGTAGACCGTAGTAGAGCATCAAGTACTTACCAGATTCATCTTTTTATTTCCTCGTCTCAAAAGGTAACGATGAAGGACTGGAGCCATTTGTAAACATTCAAGTAAGTATATTGATGATTTTAATGATACATTTAGGCATAAAACATACATTGCTAGATTGACAATTTGACGAATGAAATGGCAGGGATACATGGGAGCAAACCCATTGACGGACAAAACCGGTGATATAAATTCTAGACTTGAATTTGCTTATCGCGTGGCACTTATACCCGTCGAACTATATGAGGTAACATAAAGTTCCCATTCCGTCACGGTTCCATGTTTTTTCTCATTATTTGTGAAATGAAACCAGTGAAAGTAATATACTCGCTGTTGAATGAACTATTGCAGGCAACAACAAAAGATTGCAATGGTGATTATGCAGAAGCCGACTCTAACAACCTGCAATGCATGTTGGATATTAATGAAGTCAACAAAGTAAGGCAATTCACTTATATACGGCGCTTTCATTTTATATTTTAGGGAAACTGTGTAAAACCTTCTTTTCTTTTGATGTTAGCGTGTTGGGCCCATAAACATGCAACAAATTTTGGATCCTGATTGCGAACAAGCAAGTAATCTGGTTAGAGGTGGAAATCCGGTCACAATGGGTAACAGGAGAACATTACGTGCTGATCCAATAAAGATGCTTCCTGCACGATCCACTCTTAAGGATACCTTTTGTAGGGTGGGCATCTAAACTTACTTTGTTTCATAGTATCTATCATTTACCCATGAGCATATACATTTATATGATCTTTTCTTTTTGACAGGGTGACTATTATAACTACGCAACCCTTTGGGCCAATGATGAAAATGTTATGAAAACACTTGGTGTGCGCGAGGTACAGTTACAAATAATCGCGTAAATAGAAGGACAATTCATTAATTTTTGTATAACATTGTTAAAAAAAACGTATGTGGCTTTGTGTAATTAACCAGGGAACGGTGAAGGAATGGCTGTTATGTAATTTGGACATGAATTACATCTATGGTATAACTTCAATGCCGCAATATGAATTCAATGTCAGAAGCAGCGTTGCATACCACGAACGGTTAACCAAGAGAAACTGTCGAGCTTTGATTTTTAGGTATATAATTTTTTTTAATCCTCATTGTTTTGACATGAACTCATATCTTAATTTTCTTTTGAAACAGCGGAGATCATGACATGACGATTCCACATGTGGGCACACGTACCTGGATAAATTCTCTTAATTTGACGATTACAACTGATAATTGGGCCGCATGGTATGTTAATGGTCAAGCTGCAGGATACAAAACCACATATGCCCGTGATAACTATACTTTAGCATTTGCTACCGTGAAGGTAAAACATTATCTATTTTGGTAAAAAAAGGGAATCTTGTAACATAACAGCAAACTGAACATACTTTGTAACTTGTTGCTTGTGTAGGGAGCGGGTCACACGGCTCCAGAGTTTAATCCCGCAGAATGCTTTGAGTTAGCTAAGAGGTGGTTTGCCAATAAACCGATCTAAACCAATTGTTTAGTTATGCTTAAAATCATTGGATCATTTATTTCCAATGACGAAGAACGTGTGATTAAGGGATTTGTAGTTGTCTCGAAATCATAAGCATAACTTTGTACAAGGCCTTATGCGTATGGTGAAAAAAAAAGATATGAAATTATAGGTTATTTCTAGAAGTGTTTATCCTTATGTTAGAAATGTATCATCTAGCAGTATTGACTTTTGTTAAAAAAAAGTCACCGTTAATTGTGTTTCATAAAATATACTGTAACATATATGTGTTAGCGTGAACTTTCTATATTACAGTGATTGATCAATTTGTATATTGTCCTGTACCTTGAGATGTATATACAAGTGGTCTTTTTTATTTTAGCTTCTTACTAGTTTTAATAAAATCGCCGTTTATAAACTATCTTTACATCTTAACTTTTTTTATGGGAAACCGCTTGAATGGTGCTTGAGATTAAAATACCAATTTATTCGCTAGTTTTCTGTAAAACATCATTATTATTTGAGTCGTGAAATGTTAATAAAAAAATTATGGAATTTTTGTTTTGCTGGATATAGTTGGAACAATTCAAGTAACCCTCACAATATGCATGGTAGGTATTTCTAAATGCGAACACAAAACACGTGTTACTAACTCCTTTCATCACAAATTCAAGCCCTATAAGATTAGCATGATTTAATAACTAAGAATTACAATCAATATTACGTATCGTTACCATCACTGGCATAATTTCTTTTCTTGATAATGTACCTATTCTAAATTTAGAAAGATTATCACGCTCTAAATATCAATGTTGGGAAACCCGGGTCAACCCGGCCGGTTAACTGGTTGAACCAGTTCCGGCAAAAAAAACGGGCCAAAAAAACCAGGTTATTCGGTTAGACCTGCCGGGTTTTAAGTGACCTAACCCGGTTCTCGAAACCCGGCCGGATTTTTTTTTTTTTTTTTTTTTTTTTTTTTTTTTTTTTTTTTGGTTTTTGGGTAAAAAATTAATCATACTTTCCACTTTTTTTCATTGTATTTAGCGTCTTTTATTTTTTTTGATTGTAGCACAAAGCTTTTTAAATCGTGCCATTGTGTGTACTTTGTGACCATTTTACCCTTACTTTTTTCACATTTTGAAGGGTAAAATGGTCATTTCACATGACTAAAAAGACGCAAAGTACACACAATGACACGATTTAGAAAGGTTAGTGCTACAATAAAAATAAATAAAGGACGCTACATACAATGATAAAAAGTGGCAAGTNAAAAATGCATCATACTTGCCACTTTTTGTCATTGTATGTAGCGTCCTTTATTTTTTTTGATTGTAGCACCAAGCTTTTTAAATCGTGCCATTGTGTGTACTTTGTGACCATTTTACCCTTACTTTTTTTCACATTTTGAAGGGTAAAATGGTCATTTCACATGACTAAAAAGTCGCAAAGTACACACAATGACACGATTTAGAAAGGTTAGTGCTACAATAAAAATAAATAAAGGACGCTACATACAATGATAAAAAGTGGCAAGTATGATGCCTTTTTTTGCCAATAACCCTTTTTTTTTAATAGAAAACCGGGTTGACCCGGTTGAAAAGAAATAGTTTTTTTAATAGAAAACCGGGTTGAACCAGCGGTCGAACTGGTTGAACCGGTAACTCGGTGACCCAGTGACTCGACCGGGTCAATAAAAAACCCGGTTTTCAAAACATTGCTAAATATTTTATCCAGATGCAAAATTATAGAAGCCTTTTTTTACCCATGCATTCTTGTTACTAGGCGTGTATTCGTGCATAATGACGAAATTTTATAACAGCAAATAATTTTGTTGAGATATTGCGGTTAAATGTTTCGTGTAACATTTAGCAATTAACGTTGGGCAAGTCTTCATCATCATCCGATGTGAAAACAACATCATACCAGTTCCACTTTAATAAATTGGGATTAAAACATCGAGATTTTGATGTATTTGTAAAAAAGGAAAATAAATGGTAAATATTGGGTAAAAACAAAAGCTATTTTTTAAGCCAATTATTTCAAAAACTATTTTTAAAACGTTTTTACGTGAGAAAGTAAATAACATATGGAAATTTTAATTTTGAAGTGGTGTTTTGGGATTTGAGATTCAAGATCAATTGCATAACAAACTTTATTAATATACCAAGGGACAAATTCTTACCCTTCATCTGCATTTGATTAAACAGATGAGATTAAACCAAACATTTTAACAAACCAATTTTCATCATTTTTTTTTCCGAATATTAATGTCTTTTAAACTATTAATCGTTAAGCGAAAATAAATATACAATCACGACGAGCATTTAATTATCTTTCTATAGATATGCACTTTGATATACTTTGAATTTTTTTTCTTCTTCATTTTTCTCACGTTTTTTGTTAGAATCTTCTTACTAGGCTTTTCATTGATAGCTAACTCCAGAATGGAACCATGTTTGGCAAGGAGCTTTTAGCGGTTAGCATGTTTTTTGGGTAAAGGGGAGTAATCCTGCACCCTGGTAAATATATTAGCCAAAAACTTTTAAGTACAATGGATATGGGTGAAGTCCCACATCTCAGCCCGTTACATAGGCTAAAAGCTTACATAACAAGATACTTCCTAATTTCTCAACTAGAAATCAAACCACAACTCAAATGATAATATAAGAACAAAGAAATAAATTACTTCCTAAGGCCTTGAAGCTTGGTACCATACATGGCATTAAAAGCATCCAAATTACCGGGAAGATCATACACCTGGTTCGCATAATCATCGTAGTCATAGTCATCATAGTCTTGTTCAAACTCTTGCCCCCCACTAAAAAGATTAGCAGACTCATCAAAGGGGTTAGCAACCACCTTGTCTTCAGAATCAGACACCACAATTTCTCCCACCTTTGAAAATGGGTTAACCCTCTTAGTGGCAGAGGTCGACGGAATAGGATGACCATCATCATCCACAAGAGTAGCTTTTCCATCAATAAGTAGCTTTTCAAGCTTACCAATTTTCTCAACTATAGGAGTAGAACCCTTACTAGACTCTTCCTCATTAACTTCCATTGTATTACCTGTCTTATTAGACTCATCCTTATTAACTTCCATTGTACTAGCTGTCTTACTAGACTCATCCGCAGTAACTTCCATTGAACTACCAGCATCCACATCCTTGTTGTTATCATTAGACGGAATACCAAAAGCATCCGCATCATCCATATTAAGGGCAGCAAACTGATTAGATGTAGAAATCTTCGTTCCACTCGTACTAGGCACATCAGAAGCCATCTTCTTAGTGCCATCCACCTTCTTAGGTTCAGGTGGAGTCTTCTTGGGTTGATACTGAAACTGCTTACCCACAACTTAAATTAAGCTTGTTTGGTAATTAGCGTTTATCGTTTCCAAATGCTACTAGAAGAAGCATTAAGCGTTAGCATTTAGCTTTTTTGTCATTTAACACTTTGTAATTGCATATATGACTACATTCTCAAACACTCGCTACTGCTAATTGCTACCGCTAAATTTGCCAAACAGCCTAATGTCCAAAAAGGCAATTGCCGCTATAATTACATTTTGACATTCTATTCTGTGGAAAACTAGAAGGGGGCGGGGGTTAAATATTTTTACGTCTTTTTAATTTATTATGAAAAGCTTTGTTTTATACTTTGTTTACTTTAAAAAGTTTAGATTCGATATTATGTGAATTCAAGTCTTGCAATATATAAAAAATTATAACTAAGTACTAGAGCAATAATAATGTAAGTAAGATAATAAGTAAGAGATTGAAAGATCGAACCGCGAGACAAGAGATTTATAGTGGTTCTGCTACAAGGACACCTTTCTTACCTTACTCCACTCCCGAGCACCTAACTCGAGAGTTTTCTTCACTATGTCAATAAACTCCCTTATGGCGGAGAAAACCTTACACACCAATTATCACACCACAATTTCGTCACACCTTTTTCACAACTTCTACACAACTTCTTCACACCTAGTCTCTACTTGATTTCACCACTACTTCTTCACACCTAGTCACTTCTTAATCACACCACTACTTCTTCACACCTACACTAATTCCACACCACTATCTCTTCACAACTTCTCTACCTACACACCTTACTAGCCTAATTTCTTATGCTTACACTTATCTAACTAATATTCACAACTTATACACAAATGAATGAATAATATACAAGTGATGATACACAAACAACCTAGATGTTGAGGTCACACTTAAGTTGTAATATTTGTTGTCTTTATGGATAGAAGTATTCTTCTCTTGGACTTGAATGGATGAAGCTTGAATCACTTGGAAACAAAGGCTTATGATTATATGATCAAAGGAGTATGAGAGAATAGAGAGGAGATTTAGATCAGAAAGTTTGGAGTGCAAAAGGTGAGGAAAAAGTCCAGGAATAGTATAGTATTTATAGGGGAAAAATTAATGTTCTGGAACGCGGCCGGGGCCCCTTAATAATTAAGGGGACCGCCTAGTAAATTAAGGGGGCCGCCCTCCAGTACCGTTGCCCAGTTTTGTCTTTTTGTGGGGAAGGTTTTTCTGGACCATTTTTGCCATTTTTGGTTGAAAATTTGAATTCATATATTTATAATAATTTAAACATATTCTTTTATTTCCAAAAATGATTTTGTAAAAGGTATAAAATGTTTTGTGACATTTTATAAAAAGTCTAGTGTTTAAGAAAAATGTTCCTTGATCATAGAATGCAATAAACACTTTGTTTATTCATACCTTAGGTGATTTGGATGTAAAGTGAATATTTATCACTAAATACTTGTTTACGTCATATTTTTTAGTTCAATGGGTTTATGTTTTGTAATTATCAAAACATAGAGATATCGATAAGTGTCATTAATGTTTTTAGGCATTATTTATATCAACAATCTCCCCCTTTTTGATGATTACAAAACCTAAACTCATTAAGTCTAAAAATATATTTTTAGACAAGTATTTAGTGGGTTTATATTTACTTCTCCCCCTTTTTATAAAATCAAAAAGGTTATGTCGACTAGCTTCATAAATGAAGATAGACGGGTTGAAAGCTCCCCCTTGATGTGTACTCCCCCTCATTCGAGGGCACCAAGGAATTGAGCTATGGAATGCTTGGCTACAAAAACATGTTACGAGAACAAGACATATATATGCAAAGCAAAAATAAAGCAAACATAAATAATTAATTCATTCATGCATACAAGATGGCCGTATAACACATATGAGCATCATTACAACATTCAATATGCTTGAAACATATTGATTACAAGAAAATAAGAGAAACACAATAGTCTTAAATTGCCAAAGAGAGCACTTGGACTTGCTTGCAACCCATGGTTGAGTGTTTTTATTTGTTTGAGAGGAACATAAACTTAAAGCTTATTTGTTTGATGGAGAAGGGTATGGAGCGGAAGAGGTGGATCTCACGATGTTGTATCGTGTTAAGGAAGGTATGGGATGAGGACGAGTGAGTAGATATTCGATCCAAGAAATACCTTCACTTAAGTAGAGATTTTTTTTGGAGGAAGATGCAACAAGGACAATAATGGGTGTGGTTGGTAACTTGATCCAAGTTGAGAGAGTGAGGTAAGCAATTTGCATAGGGTGATGATGGAGGTTGCCCTTTGTTGCGTTGTGCAAGATGCATAGCAAGGAGATCACTTAGATCATGGATTTGGTTGATTTCTTCACGAAATTTTTGTTTTTCCATGGCAATGTGGAGTGAATCATTTGGTTGATATGGGTATAGTGGGGTTGTGTAGTTGGAAATGAAGTTATTGGAAGTGTAGGTTGATNAAGGACAATAATGGGTGTGGTTGGTAACTTGATCCAAGTTGAGAGAGTGAGGTAAGCAATTTGCATAGGGTGATGATGGAGGTTGCCCTTTGTTGCGTTGTGCAAGATGCATAGAAAGGAGATCACTTAGATCATGGATTTGGTTGATTTCTTCACGGAATTTTTGTTTTTCCATGGCAATGTGGAGTGAATCATTTGGTTGATATGGGTATAGTGGGGTTGTGTAGTTGGAAATGAAGTTATTGGAAGTGTAGGTTGATGATTGACCGAATTGGTATGGATCATTGTAGTTGGATTGAGGTTGAGATGTGTAGTTTGAGAGGAAGGTGGATGTTTGGCCAAAGTTGTTGGGTTTGTAAAGTGGTTCAAAGGAATGTCCTTGTGGATTTGGAGTATAGTTGGGGAAGTAAGTAGTTGGAGGTGTTGATTGATTACCAATTTCATTGGTTCTGATGGATTTGTTTCGAGGGCTTGTTTTCCTTCGCCAAACGGGTTTTTTGGTCATCCTTGCTAGCCTTGAGGCTTTTGATTTTGGTTTGTTAGGAGAAGTCATGATGAGATGAATGAAGAGTTTGAAGAATGGGGTATTCATAGTGTGGGAATTGTGTGATTAGGGATGGATAATGTTTGTTTGGGATATTTGGACAAAATATGTTTGTGAATTTTGGGAAGTGTAGGATGAAATGGGCTAAAAAGCAGAAAAGATTTTGTAAACTCGACCTTCATATGGCCGGTCCCCTTAATTGGAGGCCGGTCCCCTTAATAATTAAGGGGGCCGCCTTATGAATTAAGGGGGCCGCCCATCTGGTGGTTCCCAGTTTACAAGAATAGGGTTTTTGGCAGAAAATTGTAGAAAAGGTTTTGTTTTTAGGTTGGTTTCAAGCAAGCTCAACTCTTTGTGGCAATTTAGTATATAATATAATTATAACTAAGCATGCAATCAAAAACAACTAAGTGATAGATCAAATAAGCAAGTCAATCTTCCTAGTAGAACTATCTTAGAGCAAGGGCAAAGGCAACTAGTGAGTGAGAAACTAGTGATGGAACAAATGTGACAATGATATTCGTGACTTTGTCCTAGTGTGTTCCTATATGCAACAAATGTGGAGATTTGATTGCTACGACTTCTAATGCAAAAATGAATATATCCTAAGAAGCAATCCAAATTCTCCTTGATTCGATTTTGCTCAATTCAAGAATGTCAAAGGTATACATTAGATTATATATATTGACAATTCATGTGAGTTTCATGCATGATTTTAAAGAATGTTTTTAGCATTATTCAACAATGCAAGAAGAATGGCATTCATGTGTTTCCTAGAAATGAGAATTGTTTAACTAAAGTAGATTGGGTTTTGTAGAAATGTTTATGCAATAGAATGTTGTTTCCCAATCTTCAATTTTGTGCGAAATAGATTCCTAGACTCAGATGCGAAGAGAAGAAAAACAGAATAAATTTTATGCAATAAATAAGTAATGAAAATGCAATAAAATTTAGTCAATTTGTTCCATCATTCCTAATCCTAAACGCAAGTGGTTAAA
This sequence comes from Artemisia annua, assembly GCA_014162995.1. Lineage (NCBI taxonomy): Eukaryota > Viridiplantae > Streptophyta > Magnoliopsida > Asterales > Asteraceae > Artemisia > Artemisia annua. The sequence continues at coordinate 46,283 of LBNU01006682.1, read as the reverse complement.
TAGTTCACGCTTAAGGGGTTTAGTGAATATATCCGCAATGTTATCTTCCGATGCAACTTTTTCTATAGTTATGTTTCCTTTTTGTACATTATCGCGAAGGAAGTGGTGACGTATTTCAATATGTTTAGTCCTAGAGTGTTGAACGGGATTCTTAAATCTATAGTACCTTTGTTATCGCACATAATAGGGATATTTTCTAACCTAACGCCATAGTCTACAAGAGCTTGTTTCATCCATAGTGCTTGTTGACATGCCTTTCCAGCGCTTACATATTCGGCTTCAGTGGTAGAGATAGCAAGAGCGGTTTGCTTCTTCGAAAACCAAGATGTTAAACAACATCCCATAAACGTGCAAATACCGCTAGTGCTTTTTCTATCCACGTAGTCTCCCGCATGATCCGAATCCGCATAGACGATGGTTTCTATGCCGGATCCCTTAGGATACCATAATCCTAAGTGTATAGTGCCTTTAATGTATCAGAAGATACGCTTAACCGCTTCTAGGTGAGAGATTTTGGGATCCTCTTGAAAGCGGGCACAAAGGCAAACACTAAACATGATGTCGGGTCTACTTGTCGTTAAGTATAGTAAACTACCTATCATTCCTCTATACTTAGTATTATCTACGGACTCACTTTCTTCATCCTTTGTGAGTTTCACTTCCGTAGACATTGGTGTTTTCATGGGTTTTGAGTCTTCTAGTCCAAACTTCTTAAGCATTTCCTTAATTTACTTTGATTGGTTATTAAAGAATATTCCATCTTCTAATTGTTTTATTTGTAATCCTAGGAAGAAGTTTAGTTCACCCATCATACTCATCTCAAACTCATCATGCATGATTTTGGCAAATTCATCACACATTTCTTGACAAGTCGATCCAAATATAATGTCGTCGACATATATTTGAACAATGATGAGATTTGGGTTTTTCTTTTTAGTGAAAAGGTTTTGAGAAGTCAATGAATCCTGGAGGTTGTGCCACATAAACCTCCTCATTGATAAAACCGTTAAGGAATGCACTTTTCATGTCCATTTGGAATAACTTAAAGTCTAGGGCGCATGCATAGGCAAGTAGTATTCTAATAGATTCTAATTTAGCTACGGGGGCGTAAGTTTCGTCATAATCAATTCTTTCTTGTTGATTATAACCTTGGGCAACTAACCTAGCTTTGTTCCTGGTTACTATTCCGTTCTCATCTAACTTATTCCTATATACCCACTTAGTTCCTATGATGGTTATGTTAACTAGATTTGGGACTAATTCCCAAATATTCGTCTTAAATTGATTTAGTTCTTCTTGCATAGCCATAACCCAACTTTCATCTTTTAAGGCTTCATTAATGTTCTTAGGTTCTATTGCTGAGAGGAAACAAAAGAAGTTATTGTTATCTTGGGCTTGTGATGTAAGGGTTTTTTGATTAAGGCTTCCTATTATGTTATCTAATGGTGATTTAGATTCCTTAATATTTACTACTTCGTTATCTTCTAGGTCTATAGTTTCATTATCATTTCCTAAGGGTTTTGTTTTACTAACCTCAATGGCTTCTTCTTCAACTAAGTCATTATCTTCTAAAGGTAATGTTTTAGGAGGTGGTGGTGTTTCATCAAATGTTACATTTAACGATTCTTCTACTTTCATGGTGTGTTTGTTAAGTATTATATATGTTTTACTATTTTGCGAGTAACCTAGAAATATTCCTTCGTATGATTTTGGGTCGAACTTAGTAAGGTAATCCCTAGTATTTAAAATATAGCATTTACTTTCGAATACCCTAAAGTAGTTTAAGTTAGGTTTTCTACCTCTTAACAACTCATAAGGAGTTTTCCTTAAAATTCTCCTAATTGAGACTCTATTTATTATATATGTTGATGTATCTACAGCGTGGCACCAAAATTTTTGTAGGATGGATTGTTCATTTAGCATTGTTCTACTCATTTCTTGAAGTGACCTATTCTTTCTTTCTACTACACCATTTGATTGAGGAGTACGAGGAGCGGAGAAATTGTGAGATATTCCATTTAAATCACAATATTTTCCGAATTGTACTTCGTTACCAAATTCCCTACCATGGTCCGTCCTAATAGATACTATGGAACATCCTAATTTATTTTGAATCATTTTACTAAGTATTTCAAAATTTTCAACTGCCACAGTTTTATCTCTTAGAAACCTAGTCCACGTGTATCGTGAATAGTCGTCTACTATTACTAAGGTATAACAGTTTCCTTCGTAGCTCCGCACAGCGGATGGACCAAATAGATCCATATGTAATAATTCTAGGCACCCAGTAGTAGATAATATGTTCTTAGCTTTGTGGCTTGCATGAGCTTGTTTTCCAATTTTACAAGCATCACAAAAGTGTTTATCATATCTTAGGTTAGGCAAATTTCTAACTAATTCCTTAGAGGCTAAAGATTGTATTTGTTGCATGTTTGCGTATCCTAATCTCCTATGCCACAAAGTGGAGTTCTCATCTAAGGTTGCTAGGCATATCCTATCTTCCGGTTTATTTCCTAGTTTCATAACATATACACCTCCTTTCCTAATTCCTCTACCTATTACTTTTCCATCCTTAACTATTTCGCTATCTTTCTCGGTAAAGGTAACCCTACACTTATTATCGCATATTTGGCCTATACTAAGTAAGTTATACGTTAAATTATCTACATGCTCAACATTTTCAATAGTAAGAGAGTCTTGAGAAATCGTACCTTTGCCAATAATTTTTCCACGCAAGTCACTATCGAAGATAACATTACCTCCATTATACGCCTTGTATGAAGAGAACAACTTGCGATCCCCCGTCATGTGTCTCGAGCATCCGCTATCCTTGATCCATTTGTTGGGCTCCAAGTCTATTCCTAGGCATATTTCATCGGTCGATTTGGCTACAAGACATTTTTCGTCTCTTGTTTTTTCCACTTCTTCTTTGTCACTATCACTCCATGTTCCACTAACGAAGGCGCCTTGATTTTCATAACCCGGTGGCTTTGGACATTCGCCAATGAGATGATTTGGACTTCCACATCTAAAGCACTTTCTTTTCCTGTAGTTATCGCTTCTATTTCTTTGAAATGATCTTATTTCGTCTCGTGGTTGTCTTGTGAATCTTCCTCGTCTCTTGAAAAATTTCTTGAATGCTCTTACGGCCATTGCATATTCTTCATCTTCACTTTCGTCACTTGAATCATCGTCGTCACTAATTTCCTTTTTGGCTTTTAGCGCAAGAGATTTGATTTGCTCTTTCTTCCCTTTGACTGTTTCCGAATCTCTCTTTATAATTTCTTCAAGGACTTTCAAGTTGCCGATAAGCTCATCGAGCGATAACGTCATCAAGTTCTTTGATTCTTCAATTGCCGTGACCTTTGCTCGAAATTTTGGATGCATTGCCCTAAGAAATTTCCTAACACAATTCTTACTAGAAAAAGTCTCATCAAGTGCTTTTAAACTTGTGATAATAGTGTTAAATTTAGCAAAAGCACTATCTATTGATTCCTCTTCCGGAATCGTAAATTGTTCATATTGTTGCACAAGAAGATCTATTTTGTTGTCTTTAACTTGACTATTACCTTGGTGAATGATTAGTAGTGAATCCCAAATTTCTTTGGCGGTTTTACACATAAAAATCCTTTCATATTCTTTGCGCGGTAACGCATTATTAATTACCATTTTAGCTTCATTATTTTTTGCTAGTTTCTTTTTCAAATCATCATTTTGTTTTTCAAAAGGTACAAGTTTCCGGATTATTTTGAATAGGGGGAAAATCACCAAAGGTAATAACATGCCAAAGATCAAGATTTTATATTTCACATAAGTTTCGAATCTATTTTTCCAATAAAGAAAACCATCACTTTCAAATAGTGGTGGTCTTTGCATAGATTGCCCTTCTAAATATTTTTCCGATTCCATAGATCGATTCAAGTTTTAAAATACAATATATTTTAAAAATCTTGTTTGACGTGGCTCTTGATACCAATTGTGAAAAACTAGAAGTGGGGTTGAAATTTTTATTCCTTTTAATTTATTATGAAAAGCTTTGTTTTATACTTTGTTTACCTTAAAAAGTTTAGATTCGATATTATGTGAATTCAAGTGTTGCATAATATAAATAATTATAACTAAGTACTAGAGCAATAATAATGTAAGTAAGATAATAAATAAGAGATGGAAAGATCGAACCGCGAGACAAGAGATTTATAGTAGTTCGGCTACAAGGACACCTTCCTTGCCCTACTCTACTCCCCGAGCACCTAACTCGAGAGTTTTCTTCATATGTCAACAAGCTCCCTTATGGCGGAGAAAACCTTACACACTGGTATGTGCTTATTCACATACCTTTTATTCACCATTATTAGACTATTTTAGACCAAAAACTAACGTTCAAAGCCAAAGATATCGTGTTTTTGTGTTTATGACTGTGCAGGTAAGGATATTGCAAAAACA